>PVLA01006966.1:0-113510 GCA_004027455.1 Hydrochoerus hydrochaeris
AAGAAAGAAAGAAAGAAAGAAAGAAAGAAAGAAAGAAAGAGCCGAGAATGTAGCTCAGTGGCACAGCACCTACCTGGCAAACATGAAGCCCTGAGTTTGATTCCCAGTACAAACAAAACAAAACAAAACAAAACAAGAGAAAGAGAGAGAGAGAGAGAGATTTTAAAAGAAAGTTAAGAGAAGGAAAAGATGGTGGGTTGATAGACAACACTATACAGAGCCTCCCCTGAGAGAGACAATTCATGCCAAAATAAAAAGCCTTGCAGAGGTCTAGACAGAGGGAGATGGACCCCCTCTGTCTAGGACCTAGGAAGAAACTAGAGGCAAAAGAGCTGGTCAAACACACAGTCCCATGGTACATTGGAGAAGCTGAGATTAGCGGCCACTGCACTCTCCAGCTGGCTGAATTTGTACCACCACTGTGACTGGCAGGAATGGCCAGAGCTTGCAGCCATGACCCACTGTGACTGGCCAGAGCGGCCTGAACATACTAGAGCCCCCAAAACCACACCATTGTGACTAACCAGTCACGCTGAAGGCCAAGGTTGATGAGCCCAACAGAGAACGGAGACAGCAAGGGACCTCCCTTAAACCACAGTGAGTGCTGGGAATAAGACCACCCCCCATGAGAAAAGCACGACCAAATGGACATGTTGGAATCGAGCAGGAGGAGTCTGAACTAGGAACGACAGTGACTTCAGTTGGTTGCTCCCTTCCCAGAGCAGATTGGTGGGATCTGCTTGGCCTGGGTCACGGCTCAGGGCAGGACAACCCAATGAGCCGTCCCCAAACTGATTCCCAACGCGCAGCAGACACTAACCCAGTGAAGGCCTCCACAGGTTGACTGGCCCAGTGGGAAGGCACCAGCATACGCAGCCTCTGCCTACAGCTCAATGTACAAAAGCAAACAGGAGAGGGCAGAAATCCCTCACCAACGTGCTTCAGAAGAACCATAACCAACAAGGAAAGGGGCTGAGACCTCCATTATGCACCTGTATGGAAGAAACCAAAAACACGACAAGAGAAAGAAACAACAAGAACAAGCCCCCAGCCCAAAACCCTAAGAACACTGATCCAGGAGAGGGAAATACAAAAGAGACTGAGGGCAGCAAATATGCAGCATCAGACACAGCTTCAATGGACATTAAGAGATATCTTTGCGACCTTGTAGATGAGCTCAAAACTGAAATATCAGGTAAAGCAAGATATAAGTAGATTAATAAAATAAATGCTAAGCATCTCTGAAGAAGACACAGATGGAAGAAGGGAGGAACACAAAAAAAGGAGAGAAACATTTGATAAAGAAAATAAAGAAAACTTAGAATACATGAAGCAGATTCAAAGAGATTACCAAGAAATTAAAAATTCCTTTGAAAGCTGGCAAAACTGTTTAAAAGAAACTAAGGATAGATTATCAAAACTTGAAGACAAGTTTGCAATGTGTGATCATCAAAGGAAAGAGCTCTTAAAAGTAACAAAGAAACAGTGACAATACAAAGGCTAGAAGACGACAAGAGAATTTATAATTTAAGAATAAAAAATGTGAGTGAAGACACAGGAAAAAAAACAGGCAAATTACAAAGGTGATTATGGAAATAATTAAGGAAAACTTCCCAAACATAGGAAAAGAAAATGATACTCGGATATATGAGGCATATAGAACTCCAGCCACCTACAACCAAAACAGAGCTATATCCAGACATGTAATAATCAATATACCAGAAATTCAATATAAAAACAGAATATTAGAAGCCATCAGAGAAAAGAAACAGATCACTTATAAAGGACAATCCATCAAGATCATGGCAGACTTCTTGACACAGACCATCAGATCAAGAAGAGCTTGGAATGAAGTATTCCAAGCCCTAAAAGAAAATAAACTCTAGCCCAGATTGATGTACCCTGCAAAACTGCCACTAGAAATTAATGGAGAAACAAGATGCTTCCATGACAAAGAGGAACTGGGGGACTTTGTGACCACCAATTCGACCCTACAGAGAACACTGAAGGACATTCTAGAGAGAGAGGAAAAAAATACCAGGATTTTGAGAACAATGGCAGAAAGGCCTCAATGAACGAGGCAGGCAGTAGAATGAAGGAGAAAAGTAGACAAACGATGGCAGAAAAATAGCATAGTAGAAATGAGGCAGAGAAGGTTGGCTATAATTTCCAACATTGATGGCCTTGATACATTAAAAAAAAAATACAGGCAGAGTAGATCAGGAGGTAGGGTCCATTGAGATGCTCTGTATGGGAAATATAATCAACCTGAAAGAGGGTTTATGGACCAAAAATCAAGTATGAGAAAACAATACTCTATGTGACAGGGAGCCAGAGAGAAATAGGGGCAACTCGACCACCACCTGCAGATAGGATGGAAAGACAGCATACTTATATGCAGTAGGGAACTACTCAACTATAACGAAGGAAAACCTTTTGTAAGTAAAGGAATACAACTTGAGATCAAGTCCAGGAGCAAGAAGGTTTGGAACCACTTAGATAAATAGAAGGTTGCCCCCACAATCTAAAACCTGAGGAAGTTGGTGGGACCCAAAATACACAGTACCCTGTGGGAGTGAAAGGGGAAGAATAGTCTAAAAAAAGAAGGCAGAGGATACTACTAATAGTGTACCAGTATTTAAAACCCACATTACTCACATCACTCTGCTTAGATGGATTATATTCTGTTCCATTTTGTCTACTTGTACTAGATTTGAGAGCACAGATAGTTATCCCAAAAATAGCAGGATAGAGTATGGTAATCATCCTTAATTTCCTATTAACTTAATCTGAAGGTCTGTATAACTTACACTGTTTAACCATGACTGATTTTAATTGAATCTGGTTTGTTAGATTGCTGTTTTGTATTGACAGATCTTATTCAAAGCTGTTATGATTGATAGCATCAAGTCTGAGAGTATAGGCAACTACACTGAAGATGACAAGATTCACTAGGATACCCACTCTGGTTTGATTATTACCTGCCTCTAAAGTATTACATTGTCTACAATGTTTTGTTTTTACTAATATTTTTATGTACTGCTATATTCAATTATACTGCTATATTCAATTATGCCTGATGGTATAGACCGCTCTATTGAAGATAACAAGAGACAACACAGTAACCATTGTAGATCACCTCATACTCTGGTTTTATATGACTTTTTGGTTTCATGTTTTTATAGGAATTTGTTTTGTTTTATATTGCTATGTTTCTTTCCCCTCTAATTCAGAAAGGATATAAATACATATACAGACTCATGCATGTGTAGCATGTTTGAATGTCTACTTTGTATGCTTTAATTTTGTAAATTAAGCAACAATTTCTAGGAGCACAATATGTAATTTATCAACTAGCGATTTCTTACTGCTTATCTTTTTTTAAACATTCTGCATTATTTCTACCCTTTTCCGGTTTTTTTCTCTTTAAATTAAAAAAAGAAAAAAAGAAAGTTAAAATAGGCATAGTAATTCCAAATGAGACAAACTTTGCAGAAAAGGAAATTATCAAGAATAGAGACTATACAATGATAAAAATGTCAATTTTCAAAAAAAGACTTAATATTTAACATGTATACACTAAACAACAAAACAAGTCATCTAAGACAAATACAGAATTATAAAAGAAGTATACAAACTTCTGTTGCAGTTGGAGACTGCAAAACTCCTGCATCTAACAGTCATAACCAGAAAATTCTCTAAGGGGGAAACTATGGATCAGTACTCTTCAAAACTATAGCTGTAAAATTCCTGAACCAAAAGAATCCTACAACAAAGCCAACAATCTGTAAAAAAATTATAAAACATGAAAAAAATGATATTTATCCAAGGTCTGCAGGTTTGAGGCAACTTTCAAAAATCAGGTAATGTGTTGTATCATATCAAGGCTAAAAAAGAAAAATCATATGATCATATCAATGGTTACAGGAAAAGCATTTGTCCAAAATCAACATTCATTCATAATAAAATATTCAGTAAACTAGGAATAGAAGAAAATCTCCTCAACTTGATGAAGAACATACAGAAAAACCTTATAGCCTACAACAAACTTCTTGGTGAGGAACTCAGTGTCATACCGAAAGCACTAGGTAATGTAATAAGACAAGAAACAAAATACAGATTAGAAAGGGAAAAACAATACAACTATCTTAGTTCACAAATGACATGATTCTCTGCACAAAAAACACTAAAGAATCATCAGTAACAAAAAAAATTATTATAAAAATAAGCAATTATAACAAAGTTGTAGGACACAAAGTTAATATAAAAAAGTCAACTGGTTTCTTCTACGACAACAATTGGAAATTCATATGAAAAACATAATATTTAAACCAGCATTCAAAGAAAATAATATAATTGGAAGTAAATCTATCAAACTGTGTAGAGATCTAAACAATGAAAAATACAAAACTCCAATGCCAAAGACCTAAATATATAGGAAGATGATCAGGTTCATAAATCTCTTTCAGTATAGTAAAGGCTTCAGTTTTTCTGAATTTAATCTAGTGATATAATGCAATCCCGTGAAAATCAGAGTAAATTGTTCTATGAGAATCAACAAATTAATACTGAAGTTTATACTATGAGGCAAGAAACTCCACAAAGCTAATAGTTAATACTAATAATTTAAGAATAATCATCAAGCTGAAATTACTTGATATTAAGACTTAGTATATAGTCAGAGTAATAAAGACACAATAATATTGGCTTAAGAACAGAAGTATAAACCAATAGAACAGAAAAAAAAGAATCCAAACACTAACCAATGCAAATATATTATTTGATCTGTGACAAAGAAGCATGTTCAGTATAATGGAAAAAAGACGGTCTTTAGCAATGGCACTGAAACAACAGGATATTTGCATAAATCAGTGTGGAAGAAATGAAGCTGGACATCACTTCACACCTTACTTTAAAATTAATTCCAAGTGGATTATAACACTAAATGTAAAGCAAAAATTATTAAATTTTAAAAACATAAGCAACCCTGAGTGTCACTAGGTTTGATGAAGATTTCTAATTTTTTTAGATTCAATAACAGGAGCAAAATATAGGAAGAAAAAAATAGGTGAACTTAATTAAAATTAAAACTTTTGCTCCATAAAAAAATATTGTAAAGAGAAAATAGTTGAAAACATGACTGCTAAAAGAGTTGTGTGTAGACTGTACAAAGAAATCTCAAGGCAAACAAAGCCAATTAGAAATCGATGAAAATATCTGAGTGCATACCACACCAAAAGAAGATACACAGATGGCCAACAAACATATAAAACTTTGCTCAGCATTTTATTTTACTAGAGAATAGAAAATTAAATAATTTATCTCAATAAAATTGTTTTACCCCCAAAACAAATTACCTGTCAATATACCCTCATTATAAGAAATACAATTTAAATCATGGACAGTGCTGAATGGTGAGAGGTGGTATAAGAAAAAGGAACTGAAGTTATTGCTGGTGATACATACAAATGGGCCTTCTCGGAGACATTTTGGCAGTTTCTTAGAAAGCTAATCCTATTGTTAATATATGACCAGTAATCGCACACTTGTGTATTTATATTAATGAAAGTTTATGTGTACATATTAGGAATATACAAACTCAAGTCCATAATAATTTATTAGCATACACTTCAGATAGTAAAACAAGTTTATGAAAAACAATCCTACAAACAAATGTAAATTGTGGTGAACACCAACTTCATGAGCTTGACATAAAATACATTTGCTTTTGATTTATCTGCAGAAATAATTTAAATAACTTGCATAAAAAATAATCTGAAGTAGCACTGAACAATGTTTCTAAAATAACGTAACTATAAGTGAATTTTCCAGTTATATAGATAAAACAAACCAATATATTAAAATTTCAATTTTTTAAACACTCATGAAGGATATTTGCATGAAAAATGATAATTATAGAAGAATTTCTTCTAGTCAAGTAATTTGACAGAGACAGTTCTGATATCTACGTTTATCAAAGTACCTTTCCTCTCCTGTCCAGTGCCCTAAGTTCTTTGGCTTCCTATGTAGCTTGATTAAAGATAATTGCACTAAGCAGTCCTCTAGTTTTCTAGAATGGTTTGGATAACTAGGTATGTTTCTATTTTCTGCTCCTTCATTTTTGTAAGCAGTATTGCATTTATATTTCTCCATGTCACTGTAAATTCCATGAAGACACCTATTTCCCCAATGTTTTATTTATTATTATTTCCTCAGGCCCTAGAACTATTTGTTATTCATATTGAAACCTAATAGCCAGTTGTTCAATGAATAAACATGAACACCTCTATTAGAAGGGACTGTCACTCTACCTTTCAAGGCACTTTGCATCACTGATAACAACATAAAAAGACACAATTCACTTGAATATTTATCATAATGATTTAAAGTAAAATGACCAAATATTGAAAGTTAATAAATTCAAAGCCATCTTGTGTACAATGTAGTTATTCATAAACTTTATTATTTGATTCATTGGTGAATACCTGACAAAGAATGCAATGTGTCAGAACACTCGTCCTTCAAAATACGGGCCTAACTGAAGGTGGAAGGTAGTACACAAACTTGACCAACTGGTTAACGACTGCTTACAAGATTGCAGGAATGGCAATGTATTGTTCTCTCAGCTGCAGCTTTAAATTCCTCAAGATAACATCACATCACTACATGTTACCAGGCAGTCCATGTTCAGAAAACAGAGAAAAGGCCAAAAAGTAGCAATGAAAAAAATTCATGAATAGGGTATAAGCCATTATTTTTTGTACCTGTACGTGATATGCTTGTGCTGCCACTTCTGTCCTGTTAATGCATACCGCTTTCGACGAACATGAAATTTGGAGCTACCTCTTGTCTGATCAGGTACACCACATCGAGGCTTCTTCATCCAGCTGAAAAAGCAGTAGTTTCCAGTTATTTACCAGTAAATGCCATCATTCATTTTAAAAGGCAATCAATTAAGAGGTTAACCTGTAACAATAATGATGAGAATTTCAAATCAAAACGTACAGAGAAAACTGTCAAATTTTCTTGTAACTGCAATGAAAAAAGACTTCTAATATTTTTCTAAAAGATCAAGAATCAACAGTTTACTACTTACATCCTCATATATATAATATGTCTTTAAGTAAGTCATTAATCCCTAGGGTTATTTAGATGACTCTATGCGTCATACATATTTATCGCTCAAATTCTTTTTTTAATCCATTACATGACTTTGAATTCCAGGAGTCAATAGGCTGTAGACCATCCTTTTCTAGTTTAAAAAGCAATGAATTGTTTGTTTATATAACATTTGCAATTTCTAGTTTCTTCATTCACTTTTCATCATTATTGCCATTTCTTGGTAACAGCTGTTTGCTTTGAGTCTTTGATGACAGAAACATGCAATTTCTAAAATATATTTTATCAAATGTGAGATTTAATATCACACAAATAAGGTTCAACATTTGAAAATGAAATGCTGCTTCCAGTTTATTAATTTCAATACTTACATATTCTAAATGAAGCTACTTATTATTCTAACTTCTTTTCTATAATCTAACTTCTTCAGAGCATTGTCATGTTTTCTATTTTGGGTCTTGTTTAGGGAGAAAGATTTTCATATTTATGACAGATTTTCTGTAGTGCTTTACAGAATGGCTTTCCTATTCATTGGTCCCTTCAATAATTGCAAAGCTAATGCTGAATTTGTGGTGCTACAGGATTCAGATATTGGAAAGAATGAACATAGCTGTATTTTATCAGGTACTCTCCAAATGGAATTCAACATCAGGTGACTATCCAAAGACAGCCCTTTGAGAAAACGAATGAACATGTTACTTGGATAAATCGATTGTGCTTTTACAAACATAGGAATAACTTCATGCACCAGTGAAATAATGATTTTTACTTAAGATGATGCTTTTTTATAACCATTAAAAATTTCTGCTTTATATTCTGCCCCTAGTAATATAGACATTGAAGTTATCAGATTAAAGAAATTCTACTGTAGTTTAAATAAATTGTAGAGTTACTTCTGAAAATTATTTGGCTTACTAAAGTTTTCCAATCAAATGAAATTTCTTATAAATGCTAACTCCAAGGATTTCCTGTTCTATGGCATAGAACTCTCTAGAGGTGAGGATGGAGAGTTCTTATTTTTCACTAACACTTTCAGGGCATTCTTAAACACTCTGAATTTAAGAGATACTTCTCAAGTCTATCAAATACTCAAGGCAGAGCATCTACATATTCCCATTACCTTGCATAATTCTTGGAATATGAGAGATATTCAGTGAGAATTCATTGAATGGATGGATAAGGACACATATTTTTAATCAAAATGTTTATTTTAAGGACAACATATTGATTTGACTGACAAATATTAAGTATTAATGGTGTTTTTTACAGTGATTTAAATTAGTTTTATATATGGCCAGTTCATTAACTATATTCTCAAAAATTATGATTTTCCTAAAGTAGAAACTTATTGTTACTTATTTTAATTAAAGTACAGAGAAAATAAATGGCATATCATTATGAAGTATGAATATACTTACTATCTGATATGATTATACTTATATTTGCCTATGGTGAGAACCCCAGGGTGAAGAGAAGTAATTTTGAAATGGACATATGGATACAAATAATTAGCTACTGTTAAGATAAAATGTATTTTCAAAGAGAATACACTGTCTAGAATTACTTTAACATGCATAAAATTAGAAAATAAAAGTAGTAACTTAAAAATTAAACCAATAAAACTTGCATTTTGAACCAAAAATTGGAATTAGAAACTTGTATTTTGCATCATAAATTGGAGTTAGTAAAAGTTTTTTTCAGAAAAATCTGTGCGTTTTTCAAAGGACAGAGTTTCCATGGATGAATATAAGATTCTTATGCTGAAAGAACTCCATGTTGAATTCCTAATATATTTCTTAGGATTTTGCCCATGTCATATACTGTTTTTCTAGTAGCCCATCCATTTTTTCATTTATTTACTTGTTTCATCCTGATCCATTCATTCAATAACTGTATTCATCCTACCTTCATTTTTCAATACCATGTTGAGATATAAAAATATGGATAAAAAATGAACAAGTTCAAGAACTTTTCCTCGTTAAGCTCGTAGTTTATTGGTAAAATGTGCATGACTGAAGAAATTACAACAGCTAGCAGATTTAACTACCTGTGTATTCCAAATATGTGATGAAAAAATTGTACCTATATGCACATGTATATGTTAGTTTTTTCTTGGCATATTTCCCTATTATAGCACAGCAACTATTTACATAATGTGTATATTGTACTAGGTATTTCAACTTATCTAGAGATAACTTAAGGTATGCAGTAGAATGTGATTAGGTTATGTGCACACACTGCAATATTATATATAAGGGATTTTAGCATCTACATATTTTTATATTTGCACCAATGGGTAATAAGAGACATACATATTATCCTGTGGATACCAAGGGAGGGCTGGTATAAGTGCTCTCACTTCTCTAGCAAGAAATCATGTTCATCATTAACATAACATATAATGAAATAAATACTATTATTTTCTCACTGCAAGATTACCTTGCACCAATTCATCTGAGGCCATATCTAAGATGAAAGACTAAGCACCTTCTAATATTTAGGCCAGATATCTAGGTTGTCATCCAATCAGTCAAGATGTAGCCTATTCATCCTGTAAATTTCTCTCGAATCTCTCACTCCCATTACCGTCTTCCTTTACACTGGTAATGTCACCTTCCCAAAGAAGAGATGTGCTGAGCATGAAATGCCTTTGTAGTAAGAAAGTGATTTCAGCCCTATTTAGAGAGTGCATTTCCTGTTCCCAAGATGCCCTCAGGTTTCTATAGAATCAAACCTCTTCTTGCCTTTGTATGCATGCCCTCTACCTGGAGTTACTTTTTCTCCTACTTTGCCTTGAGAGTCCCAAACATTCTTTACATTGAACTTACATAGGTACAGTTTACTCTATTAATGCTACTCACATTGCATTGTGTATTCTGCTTTGCTTGTGTCTGTCTCTGTCTTCTCTCATCTGTGAAGGTAAAGGACCTTCCAAGAGGTCAGGGCCTACGGAAGTCTCCATATAGCCCCAGGTAGCAAATGACTAAGCATGCATGCCTTTTTGCGTCTACTAATCTCCCTCAATATCCTATATGTTTCTAGAGGAATTCAAACACTTTCCAGCTTTGTGCTTATTAGATGGATATAATATGGTCATTTTCTTTATAAAATTTGTGAAATATACTACTTACATGTAAGAAATAAACATAATGATAGGTATAATCTAACATCCACTAATGATTTAATGCAAAGAATTCTTAACAAATGTTGGTCAAATTGAGACTATGTTAACTTTGCCAAAATCTTTATCCAATGTTTGCAATGTTTATAATTTGATACATAAAAGAATCAGGAGTTAATATGCAACACAGACTCATATTTATATATGTGCTTATTTATCAACTAACAGTTGACCTACTTCCTTCAATAATTTAATATTTTTAGCCACTGCTTTGTGGCAGACTTTTTGCTGAAACACACCTATTTTTTCAGGTATTGACATGTGTTTTAAAAAGCTATGCACTGGCTCACTGAGAGAACTTTCAGCTGACACTGGGAAGCAAAGATACGGGGAAGAACCCTGAAAGGATAGCACAAACAAAGAGAAAGGCATTTAATAATTATGAAGATGTAAATAGTAGCCCAGTCTCAATTTTCATAAAAATAATGGTGACTTACAACATTTATTTAAATTTGGCAGGGGGGAACATGACCATTTTTGCTTAGCTTGAAAGATCATTAATGTCATCATTTAAATCAATTTAATTTGAAAAAACCCATCAATTCAGTGTTCTTGACCAGCATGAAAAACTTAATAATATTTGAGTGAAAGTGTACAATGTTTAACATGAATTGTGTTCTTTAATAGCTTTATGACATTAATCAAGTCACTGCTTCTTTGCATGCCTTAGTTTCCTCATCTATAAAAGGGAGATTATGTTATCTTCCCTTCCTGAGTCACTGTATTAAATTAGTTAAATCATGTAAATCAAAGTCTAACAGATAGTAACTGCCATTATCAAGTTACAATAATGATTATGAGATTTTTCAAGAAGTAATCATACTACTAATGGGTGAAGCACAGTGACAGCAGCTACATACAGAAATCAACTTGTTTCAGATCACTTTGTGCTCATTTATCAACATACAAGATTTTATTATTTAAAACAGGATCTTTCTGGTATGTTGATAATAGACACCAACAGCTACACTTTCTCCTGTTTTCTGTAAATAAAGCACCCACATACTATAAACAACATTGTGGTAAACATAGCAGTATGTGCACATACTTACTGCATATGGAACAGCATTTACTAGCTTCAGTAATACTCTTTTGAGCTCAGTATTCATGGCAAACATATAGGGCCACCCACAGTGTGATTCTGAGAGAAGCTTCAGCATTACAATCCATGTCCCTTGTGGCCTCACAGTGAGGCGACAGGAAGTGGCACTGTAGTAGGATGTAAAGGCAATGTCACCTTTGCAGTTAGAGTTGTACCATATGGAGATGTACTTCAAATTACTTTTACCAAGGGAAAAAGGTGATTCCCAAAACATATTTATGCTGTATCAACTATCAGCCCAAGAACAATATTCACAATAGGTTAACACAATCTTTTTGTTTGACTCCTAGTTGCTTTCATCCTTCGGGCCTTGAAGATATCACTTAAAGGTAACAGTAATATCTGTCACTTACAGCTGTCCCCAGATCTTTGTAGAAGTGTTGCAATTAAAATTGTTTTGAGGCTTTTGTGTATTAGACCTATGAATCATAAGAGTTTTTTTTAACTTTTTTTATTTGAAGAGAAAAAAAAAACAAAAAAAGTAGAAATATTACAGTTTTTCAAAAAAAAAGGATAAACTGTAAGAGATCACTGGTTGACCAATTACATATTGTCCTTTTAGAAATAATTGTTCAAGTTAGAAAATTAGAGCATACAAAGTAGACATTCAAGCAGTGAGACTGCAAATAGATCTGTTCAACAATTGAGAGTTTTTGAAAACAAATTGACTACACACTTAACATGTTGATGGCTGACAACTAACTCAGTTACAGAACTGCTTTTTTTTAGTCATTAACTACTTATGCAGACACACATATGATTCACAAGGCTGAACGTACAGGGAGTGTTCAAGAGCAGAAATGTATTAAGTCATGATCTTCAGTGAGAACAGGAGTTTTAGTGTTTGCTCTTACTACTCTTTTCACCTTTAAGAATCTGAGGTCTCTCCTTTTTCTCCTTTATATAATCTGTTGTAACGTTACCAAATGAAGATGAACCCATTCCACAATGTCATGGTGTTTGGGAATCACTATAATGTTCAGAAAGGCTTTTAAAACTTTATTGGACAATGCATATTTTAAGTCTGAATTGAAAGATATGGTAGAGTATTAAAATGATAATTTAAACAGATGAATAAAACATATGCCATTGATAATTCAAAATTTTGTAGTTCTTGGTAAATACAAATATTGCAATTATTAAATTAGGAGGTGAAATACTGCTGCACTTTCATATTAATATTCTTCTATTTTTTGAAGATAGCTATTCAATATTAACTTTAATGAACCGAAATTTCTAGGCATAACTTGAATAAATTAAACAAAATTACTAAGGCTATTAAAAAGAGTACATTAGGAAATACACTTGCATGTCCACATACAAACATATGCATGTATGTGTGTGTACATTACACATATATGGGGAAATTCAAAAATTGATCACTTTAATAAGTAATTTCTTGTCAAGCAGGCTTCAGTCCATACAACTGTACTGAAAACATAAAATGCTAAAAAAAACTTACTATTAACATTATAAAGAGACTAATTTGCTTTTTGATTTATCATTTTTCTTTTTTGCTGACACTATTCCATGTATACCATAGATTGTTACAAGTATTATTTAAATGCGTGTGCTTTCAAAAATTAACCAACCAACCCATAATTTAAAAGAACCATCGCAACATAAAATAATGGATTCGTTTTTGGTGAGGAATAAGTATATATCATCTCTCTCCATCACCAGTTCTATTAATACAAAAGCAGTAAAATGTGCTATTTAAGGTAATACACAGTTTATTACTTGAAAATGGTTAATTTCTTCAAGATGATATAAGGATCACCACAATTGTGATCATCACTTTTAATTATCCAAGTACTGCAAATTAAGTGTGCCACATGTCTTTCCGCTAAAGGGTATAATTACTTAATTTAAAAACAAAATGCTGAAGAATCTAAAATTAGATAAGTTTGTAGCATCTGAAAATGGATGACATTTATTTTAAAACAGAAGAATAATTTTATGTCTATAGCTGTAGTCTATATTTTATATAAGTCTCAGATAAAAATTCAAACCTTATAATTTCACTACATAAAGTCGCAGTGTAATATTAGCATATATTGTTACTATATATGCACTTGAAGTCACAAAAGCACAGATGAGTGCTTTAATAGCATCATAATGGGGATTATAACATAAAAATGAAATACTACTTCAATCTGAATAACTTGAATAATAACACCTGACGAGGAGAGACAGATCCGCAGAAAATATAGACAGGAAACAAACGAGGCCAAACAGTCTGTGGCTGGAGTGAAAATGAGGGAGAAGCCCAAGCCCGCTTGGGATGTGAGGAGACCTGGCAAGTAAGCAAGGGAAAATGAGAGGGTTGGAACAAGGCTTTGTGGTTTCACCTGGAAACAACTGCTGCATGTGGTATTCTTGAAAGGAAAATGCATTATTGATTGAAACACCTGCAAGAGAAATCGCCTCCAAACTAACTCAGAGCACTGTTTTATTAAGATAAGCACAATAAAATTTACCAACAACAAACAAAGAGACAAACAAACAAAAAAGCAAAACCAAGTAACACTTCCTTGATTTTAAAGTAAGAGTTGCCTGGATAGTTGATCTTTTTTTTTCAATAATTGTATATCACAGAAATGACACTCTAAATCATATGCACCAACATCATCAATTTGCCTGGCCTGGAATCTGAGCCATTCATTGCCTGAAAAACTCCCGTGTTCATCCCTGTTGTGCCATGTTTTTTTCCTGTAGCTCTGCCTCCTCCAGACAACAAAAAAATCAATGAGACCCTGTTTCACGTGAAGGGCCTAAATAAATCTTGGACTTGTTCCATTTTTATTAACTCCTTACAAAGATCTCTCTCTAGATGCTTTAGGAAGTCAAGCCTATCTTTCTTGGGTCCTTTCCAATGACCAAAAGGAGCTTTGGAAAGGAGCCAAAACAGGTGTTCCTCTTTGGCATTCTACTCTTTTTATTGGTATGGAAAATAAGTACTAAATATTTCCTTGTTATTCTGCATTAGTCAAGTTAACTTAGGTAATCCATTTAAAATAATTTGTTTTCCAAATAATTAATTTGTACTTTTAAAAACTGTAGATTTGCCAACAAAGTGAGTTGAAAGGTAATAGTTCTCCATTAAGGAATCAAAACATTGTTCATAGCACTGGTAACATGTTGGGATGAAAAGCATAATTTAAAAGGAATTCTGCACTACATACAGCAAGAAAACACACAATTCATCCAAGATTTTTGCTTGCTAACTTGCAACTATATGCATTTAGTACAAGGGATATTTTATCATTTAAAATCAAAATTTGATATGTTCTTGATTTTGTTTCCAAGATGTGGATCAAAGTTAATATTTATGCACCACTTAAAAGTACTAGAGGAGATGATATATTTATTTTTTAATCTGATTTGAAGTTTAATCTTCAAGTATTTATTGTGTTTTCCTATCTTGATGAATTAGGGGTACTATGAATAACATGTTGTAAGCATTAGAAGGCAAAATATAATTTCATAATTATGTATTAAATCAGTTTGGCATGTCATAATTATGCCTCAGTCCAGACATGTCAGGTATTGGAAGTATAAATGGAAAACTAAGCATTATTTTTTGAGGTACACAGCAAGGTAATTTCCCCAGACTAAACATCAAGCAGCCCTGGAACTGCAGCTACTTGTGAACATCACTCAGCCTCTGACATGCACTTCCTTTACTTGAGAAAGTAGAGTGAAAAATATATCCTTGTCTTCCCCAGTGAGCAGGCTAACGTCTCATCATCAAACTAAACATAAATAATAGAAATAGATTCAATTTGTGAGTTTCAAGGGCTCTGAAAATACCAATGATTTTCCCTCCTTTGAAAAAATTAATCACTTCCTCCTTTGTTGTCTAGACACAAAATGCTACTTCATAATATTCTAGAACTTTCTGTATTTTCCATGGATGAATAATGTGTGATTATGGATAGCTGTGTGCACAACAAAGTCTCTTTTGACAAACACCTCTTATCAACTGAGTCTTATAAAACCTCTCACAGATAACTTACCCAGTAAGGAGTTTCTGGTGGAATAAATAAATAAATGAAACCATGATTGGTGAATGAATAAATGACAAATATCATTAAGGATGAACAAACTCTTTGTTAATAGGAAATGGCAGATAAAGACTTTCCAATGAAAACCCTCATTTGATTTTTTACCTCATGTGAAGAACTGTCACCAGAAAGCAACTAATAATAGCAGGTAAATTCTTAACAACTATATCTGACATAGTGCTCTAACTCAGAATAAGAACCCTGGTTTATATTGTTTCTCAAATTCTATGGTGCAAATAATTCCACTATGGTCAATTTGAAGCAAATTACATGACACTCCTTAACAAACATTTGGGTTTTTCTGTTTGTTTGATTGAGACAGGGTCTTGCCATGCAGTTCAGGCTGGCCTTGAACTTGCTTATGTCACCTGGCAACGCTCAAACTCATGGCAATCCTCCTGCCTTAGCCTCCCAAGTGCTGAAATTACAAGCATGCACCACCACACTCAGCTTTAACAAAGATTTGGGGAAAAAAGATGCATTTGAAATATTCTCACCAGCCATACAAACCAGCTCTGTCACTCAGTGTCATTATTTCTGACAGTGGTTTCAACCATACACCTATTTTGACTCTCATTCTTACTTTCTCTTCTGCTTGGAATATGTGTTGTCAAAAGCAGGTGAGTAAACATGACTTTGGGCCTGACTTATTGTATGAAATCTCTGGAAGGCTAGGGTTAAAAACAAGATAAACTCTAAAGCAATCCATTAGTGCTGGCCAGAGTTCAGGTAAAGTTTGGTTGGTTTGTTTGTTTGTTGACTACAGTACTAAGTTTGGCACAAAGACCAAAAAAAATGAAGGCGTACGGAAGCCACTACTTACTCAATTGTGTTTCTGTCCACTTTTCCTGTCATGTTAATGCCATAGAACTGCTGCATGGCCGCTAGCGCGGACTGCATGGCCTCTGCGGAGCGCAGCACCGACATTCTGGGGTCAGTTGGTGGAAGGTAGCCGTACTTTTGTAACCAAACCTGCAATAACAAGTACAGTTCCTTTTAGATCAATTTTACACTTTAACAAGAATGTTCTGGAAATTAATTGATTTCTATAATAGAATGGTAAACTTTGTTTCATCTCTAAGAATGTTCATTAATTGATCTCTTTTTAACGTGTAGTTTAGATGATTTTAATATAATTTCAATAGTTGTGGGTATCTCTAACACATCTGCAAATGCCAGTTGAAAAACACATTAATTCTTGCCCACTTATGGTGTAAAAAGTACGACATACTATAAAAATGAGAATCAGATTGTCTCCCCTCCAGGGCTGCACTCCCAAATGAAGGGTGTACTTTTTCAGCAATCTGACCCCGTCGAGACATCTTTGCTGGAGGGGCCAGTTAAAATTCATAAGCCACATCTAAAAAACTGTTTTCTGGAACAACTATCTAAGCAGTGCTTACAGCCAGGATGAGTAAGATCTTTACAGATAAATCATATTGTTGTGTCATACTATTTTGGATATAATTTTCATCAGTCAGTGTCTCCAATTATAGGTAGGAATCTCAAAGGTTAGGCAAGATTTTTGTTTTCTGTTTTTGCCCTTATAAAGAATATTCTTTATTAATGACTTGCTTTGTTTAAAGTTCTCATTTTTTAAGGTGTTTCATATTAATCCAAATCATTTAAGTAACTGAACTTTTCATATGTACATGATACCTCTTTCTTTCTGGGTCTCATAATTGTTATTCACCCTTCACTGGTGAGACTGTTATCTCAATCATGCTTCTGACAATGGTTCAGAGTTATTTAAGATTAAAATTTAAAACTAAGCCAAAATTGAGGGCATTTGGGGAAAAATGTATCTCCAGTATGGAGCATATGCTTACACCAATTTTATAACTCTACATCCATTTAAATGTACAGTCATATGTTCAATCCATGTCCCAACCTGTTGTCTTTTACTTAAGATTTCTTGAAGTGCAATAAACTACCTGTCAAATTTATGAGGACCACATGACTACTCTGCTATTTCTGGAAGGTACTCACAAGTGTGCATTTCTCTTACTACCTCTGTTTATTCATTATTAAATGATGCTCCTACAAAATTGTAGCTTTTCCCTAATAACTGATAATCTCCCTTTATAAAATTAAACTACAGCACAGGAGAATTATTTTCCCAGTGAAATTAACATACAAATGCAGAAATTAAAATTCATCAATGGAAACCAGTATTTATACCAAAGTTAAAACATGAAATGCAAAGTAATCCTTCAAAATTGACAACCCTAAAACTGGATCATTGCATGAACAACCCTTCCAAAATAAATCAGAATAGTCATCCTAAAGCAATTTAAAAGATGAGAAATGTATCATTGTCAAGAAGGTTTACTGGTGAAACTAAATCTAGTAAACTCAGCTACCATAAAGCAATCACATGCCAAGACCCTTCTCATCTAATCTGTTATGAATAGACTGCCAGGGAAAATCATGTATTCAGTTACCTAGCTACCAGCAGTGCAGTCTGAAATTCACTCCTTTTTTTATTCTGAATGAAGGAGGCAGGGAGTAGTACTGTTATGTATGAAATTTAATAACTATCTCCAAGTAATCTCTCAAAATTAGAAGATTTTAATGATATATACATGCCAATATTCAACTACAGATTTTTTTCCATAACACTTTCCATTCACTTCTCACTTGCAGGAGAGCTTACTTGTTGCTAGGTTACTCCTGGCCACTGAGCTACTGGCAATTACGTTTATGAGGAAAATAGACAACCATTTATAATAAACTTTATGATTTATGTACAAATAGGAGCACTATACTTGACTTACACCTTAACTGTTCAAACAAATGATTTCAAATAATACCAAAAGAGACTGGGATTTTTCTTCAGGTTCTCTTTTACATTATGTTGTTTATCAAGAAAGACTTTTTCCAATTGAATGAGCAGTGGGTAATTCTTCTTAATTGAAAAATAACAGCAACTTTGACCATTCAAAGGCCAAAATTTGTTTACTTCTGACTGAAAATTCAGTGTCATGATTCAGTCAATAAGGGAAAAATAACTTTTCTACTAGATTACCTACATCATATCTTAATTGAAAAAAATTTTAAAGTAATATTTGAATGTACATTTGACTTCTTAATCTTGTACCTTAAATAATTTACTCTAATCTTGTACCTTAAATTAATAATTTACTCTAGTCTTTTTCATTATTCATAAAAATCACATGCATGTATATCTGTGTTTGTATACATATATGCATTTGTAACATCATATATATAACAGATTTTACCATAGAATTCATCCTCCTTTGTTGTTACTGGAAACACACTGTTGTTTTCAAATTTGTTAAAGTGTTCTCAAATGTACATTATGGATAATAATGAAGTATTTTATGGGTGAAAAATGATATCTCATATTTGGGGTAGATGTGAAGATTAGGTAAGTTAATATAATTGCTCCTGCTTCTATTAATATTTGTCCTTGAGCCCAGGTTTGGTGGCACACACCTGCAATGACAGCTCTCTGAGAGGAGGCTGAAGCAGGAGGGTCACACATTTCAGTCCAGTCTGGACAATTTAACAACTTAGTGGGACACAGTTTAAGTTGCCATAGTTGTCAGGTCAGACAAGTAACACAAAATAATTATAAACTACTTGAAAATCCCTCATATCTCAAAACAAGTAAGAGATATGTAGAAAACCTGATAAATTTTTTGTTTTGCTTTGTTTTCTTTTATTGCCTTCATTGAATTTGTAAGTGTATTTAAGAGCACGAAAAATCCCAGGGCTCATACAGTTCTTTAAAGAACAATCTGATTCATTTTACTATTTGAAGCTTAGCCCATCTTATTACTACTTGTACAAACAACCATACAACTTCAAAAGAAGCTACAGAACCAGCCAGTAAATTATATTCACTGTGTTACTTTTTCATTCAAAAATCTTGCTACGTTGTGGATAAAACAAATTTATTACATTTAGTGGTTATTCAACTGGAAGGACAATCAGACTATTGCCATCCTTAGCAGAACAGGAAGATATATCAAGCAATGAAATGCAAAGACTTAAATATTAAATGTAGTGCCAATAGATACAGACATTATTAAATTTAGTACAAATAAGCACACAAAATTTGTATCAAATCTACTATATAAAGACCTGTTAGTAATATTTCACATATCCACATTATGAAAGTATATTTTGTACTGTATTCATTTTTCAGTCCATTACTATAAACTAGAAAAATAAAATTTCTTGTATTCTTTGAAGATAAATTCATCAAAGCTGTAGTACATAGCTAGATAGCTAGATACTATGTTCATTTATTTTCCCTAAATGTCATGTATTCACTGGTTATAAAAATCGGGAGGATTAAAACTTACATATTTTAGCCTAAAAAGACTATGAATATGAATTATAACTACCAATTAACCAAAAATTAAACTGATGTGTAGGAGTAGTCATTCAGAATTACTAAGACTGAAAATTCATACAATAAGTTAACAAGGAAAAAGTAGCTTCTATTCATTGCAAAAACTCAGCGTATTCTAAATCACCATTCGATCACTATCATAAAAGAAACAGTGTATGAAATCACATATAAAGAATACAACTCATTTAGAATTTTATCATATGCTAGATTACTTTTTAGACTGGAAATATATCAGCGGGAGGACCAACAGCTACTCCAGGGCCCATATTATCAACCAAAAGGCAACTGTCATTTGGCCAAAGAGAAAGATAAAAAGCTGGCTTATTAGTGAAAGTTGTGATGACCTTGTGATGTGAAAGTTTTGCCTTAACTTTAAAATATCTTATTTATGATAAAAGCTCAAATAAAGCTTAAGGAATGAAGAGAGGTCTTCGACTTTGCATGAAAATGAAATGTAGTTTGTAAACAGCAACTGTGAGACCAAAATCTCTCAAACATTAATAGCTAATTTCTAGTGATTTAAAAAAGAAAGTATTGCCCTTGTTATTCTATCATATTCTAGTCACTGTTTTGGAAAGCTAGAGATAACTATGATATACTAGCTCCTGCTTAATCTTTATTGTTTCTTTCCTCAATGTTTAATATATATATACATATATATATGTATATATATGCAATGTTTACTATATAAGTGCAATTTACTATTATATATATGCATATTGTGCCACATACACACATAAGCAGTGACAAAAGCTGACCAAAATAATAAAACAAGATAGAAAACACAACCAAAAAGCAACAGTGAAGTATGTATATGATACACAATTTTTTGTTGCTTTTGTAGAATTACTCAAACACTAACTGCTTATTAATAACCACTGACATAATTGTATTTTACATCACCATCAACTCACAAATCCAAAAAGTAAAATTTCCCACCAAACTCTGCCTTTTTACACTGGCCAAGTAAAGAGAAGAGCTGAGCAATGGGCCATGTGAGTTTTCTACAAGGTGTATGCACTCACCTGAGCCATGCGGTTCATGGACTTGACTCCCCTTTGGGAGATCTGGGAAAAGATACAAACTCAACTTTGTGAAAAATGACTCAGTTTTTTGCATTTATAACCTGCAAAGTTGGTATCTAAAGTGTCCCATTGAAATTCTGATACAAAATATCCGAATATTTTGTTTAATGCCCTCATCCATACCTGTATGCATCAACAGCCTATTACAAAATTCAAAATAAGATAAAAATATCATTGTCAGTATTAATAGTTTGAAGACAGCATATTAGATGGCTATTTCTTGATGAAAGCCTAAATAGATTTATGGGCTATATTATATTAAAATAGAAATTTCATAATACTTTTAAGTATTATGAAGAGTGAAAAATATGCTACATAGATGTCTGCCAGCTATCTAATGTGAACATAAACAGTTATCTAACTTAAATTAGTATTTTTTCCAAAAAGTCAAAGGTGATGTCCTTTTCTGTGAAGTCAAGTAGTTTCAAATAATATGTTATTCACAGCTATTTTGAGAAATAGGAAATTTTAAAAAATCTGTCACATCAAGATAAAAGTGATATGCTAAGAATGCATGAGAAAAGGATTACTTCTGAAAGAAAGAAATACACATAGAATGTTTTCAAGATACATGTTTGGAAATGTTCCCATGACCATAGCATTATGATGACTAAGATTCAAAATCATAGTGTATTCAAAGCTCTCTCATAATTTGTTCCTTTAAATTCTTGGCAACAGAATTTTCTACGTATAAAATACTCTGCCAAAAGATATGAGTGGATTTTAAGCCCCATTTTCAAACATATGAAAATGCAACACCTTCTAATCATTTCTGGGGAATAACTGATAAACATCAGAGATGATATAATTTACCAATGGAATTTTACCAAAAACAGTTGCACAAATAATGCATAAAACTGCAGTATGAGACTCAGATGTGTAACTGCCTAATGATGTAACTTTTCTAGTTGTGTTTAGTTGTCTTTATCATTTGCCTTTTTAGCTACGATAATTTTTAGATGAAGATTAGAAATACACTGATCTGGAAATTAGTGTATTTTCATAATTATTTAGTAAGTATTAAATAAACATATAGAACAATAGTCATAAAACTCTTAAAAATGATTAATGACTCTCTCCTAAGAGCAAACAATGTTAATTCATGAGGAATTTAGAAGTAAAAAAAAATTATTTAAAATATCATGGCACACTTAGGCCCTTTAAATATTTCTATATTGAGTCTATGTTAAAACCGCTATATTTAACACATCAGTTCATAAATATAAATAAAAGGTTATATATTGAAACTCAATTGATGTAGATACACAATCAAAAGTGTGGGGATAATACATATGATAGAAAAAAATCTATTCAATTTTAAAAGTTGAAGCTGCTGCCTTGAAATTCTCTCCAATAGGTCATATTGTCCTGAGACGATGAGGAGACTGTTTATCATGAGTTGTATATTAGATTATCTTCTGACTATGACAATTCTCAGTCTTTCTTTTTCATCACTATATTAAAGCTACCCAAATTCCACTGAAACAGGTTTTCTTAGAATGACTTCCAAATCATTCATCTTTTTTCAAACTATTCCCTTGTTACGTGGTACAATTTATTGTTTGGTCAAAATCAATTTTAGTCCTTGCCCCAACAGGTCTTGACAAGAAAAGTAACTGCTACCATATCTACCATTTACTATGTTCCAGGGAATGTAGAGGCATTAACTTTAATCCTTATAATAAAATATTCCATTAAACATCACAATTTAAGTTTAATAAATCACAGAATAAAACCGCAGAAAGGTTAAGTAAAGGATAGCCTGAGAGCTAAAGAAGTAAAAACGAATTTCAACAGGTCTGACTGACACCTAGCTTGGCTTACACTGGCTGTGAGACAGAAACCCAGCTGTCTGTTTGCTGGGAATTTCTGTGAGATGCTATTCATATTGGTGGATGAATATACAGACCATCTGAAAACATACCTACAGTAACCAAGGGTGTTACGTTTTCATACAAACAAAATATTCTATTTTATACCATGAAAGGACATTGAGATGTGGTTGGCATATGTTCTGGGAATAACACTAACTCCTACTTTCATGGGTTTCTCTAATTTTCAATGCACAACAGACTTACACAGACCAATCTGCCCAACCCAATTAATACTCTTATTTCTATGTTACAATATTTCATTTATGCTCATTTCAGTTTTACACTTTATAAACTCACTATAGAAACTCACTTTGTCAGAGTCCTCAACTCACTGTATTCTTTCACTGTACTGTGGTATTGTAGTTTTGATGGTGTCACCCAATTTGACCTATGTTTTTCCCAGGAACACTTTCTAAAATTAGTTCCATAAGCATTATCCATGCTTCAGTGACTTAGCAGTTTACCTCTGGCCTCACCCAAATGTCTAGACTCTGACCACATGTTATTTAAACCAGAAATACAGAAGTGTCCACTACCATGTGGTAAAGGCTTAACCCCAAGCCCATGATTTTACCAGAGTGGAAGAATCTTTGAGAGTGTGGATCTAGAGCTGTGCCTTTGAAATGGATACTAGGACATAGCCCTTTCTTTTTCCTCATTTTCATATTCCATCTACAAAGTAAACAGTCTATTCAAACCTGTATTGCATCACCAATGGCCCAAAAGTAACAGGGCCAATTGATTATAGATTAAAATCTTCAAATCTGTAAGTCATAAAAAAGAAAACCTTTTGAATTTCTGTTTTAGTTTGTGTCTAAATGTCCACTCAAAAGCCTCATGTGGTCACAGAGTGTCTTGGAAGTGGCTGAATCTAGAGTGTGTGATCAATTCCTAGTGCAACGCTGGGACTAAAGTGGGTGATTACTGGCTCAGTCCACTGATTGGATTGACACTGCCATAATCCTTGTAGACTGGACACAATATAAGAGACAGAAAGAGAGCCTGTCTAGCCCTCCTTTGTTGCTTTTGGTGACATACATGGCTAGGAACAATTGGTTACCCCTCTGCCTTGAGCTGTTACCCCTCTGCCATGCCACCCTGCCTTGGAGCCAGCTAATTATGGACTGAAACTTCTACAAACCATTAAGCTAAATAAACCTTATCCCTTTTAACTTTGGATAATGGGTGTTTTGTCTTAGCAATGAGAGAAAATTAACTAAGCTTCTTAAATTAATTATTTCAGATATTAGTTACAAAGATAGCTAATTAATGCAGTATTCATCCTACATTTATCCATTTTCCTTACCTCATGCATCCAACCTTTTCACAACATTATGACTCCAATTTTATCTACAATGTGATATTACCTATGGTGCCACCCCTTGTTCCAGAGTACCATTATTCCCCATCAGACACTGCAACATTTTCCAGGAGATCTCTGTGTTTTCATACTGCTACCATTCTCTCTCTTTCGGACCAACTTGCATGAGCTGTTTTTCACTTTAATTGTGGTGAAATAAAAACAAGTGGAATGGTATCATTTAACAATTTTCTGGCTTTCACACTGATGTGTAATAAGCACCATCATTCATCTCCACAATTCATCATCCCAAACCAAAACTCTATATTATTGAATATCAATTTTGTACTACTCTTAAATTCTGCTAACTGCTAATCTAATCCCTATCTCTATGAATTTGATTACTCTAGGTAGGTTATATACATGTAATCATGTGTGTCTGAATTCTTTCATTTATGATGTTTTTATAATCATTTATGCTATAACATTTAATAATTTTGAGTGAAAAATATTTCAATGTATGTAGCTACACACAGTATTGTGTTTATCTACTAATCCAACAACAAATACTGTGACTGAATTTATTTGTACAACATTCATATCTTGAAATATTAACTCCCAAAGTATATTAGGAGGTGGTATATTTGGAAGATACTAAGATTGTGAGGGTGGAGCTCTCATGCATGAGATGGGTGTTTTTATAAAAGAAAGTACAGAGCTCTCTCCTCCTCTTTCTGCCATGTGAGTACACTCTTAGAAGTTGGCGCTGTGTGACATGGAAGAGGAAGTTCACCAAAGCTTAACCATTCTGGCAACTTCCCTCAGACTTCCAGACTACAGAACTGAGAACCAAGTTTCTGCTACTTATAAGCAGTTTGATTCTTAGTACTTTATGTTAAAGTAGAGTTACTGGCTCATGCAGTAATTCTGCTTTGTTTTTTGAATGAGTGTCACACTGTTTCACCATAAAGACTTCACCATTTTATATTTGGCTGGCAATGCACAAGGGGTGCAATTTTTCCACATCCTTATAAACTTTTGTTATTTTACAGGTGTATTGTTTACTTGCTCACTTTGCTCATTTTATTTTAATAGCTATTCTAAAGGATGAAATGTGGTATGAACAGCATTTCTTAAAACTTGAACCATGCTATATCATTCCTTTTTAACATTTTCATAGTTTCCCAGTGACTTAATTTTAAATCTAAACTTTTCATTAGGGCCCATAAGTTCAGAGGCAATCATTGCTAGCTGTCTAACTTCTCATAGCATCCTCTCTTGATATTCAAAGCGTATTGTCTTTTTGTTGTTATTCTTGAAAGAACCTCAATTTCTTCCTGAGTTAGGGCACTACGTTTACTTTTTCCACATCCTTTAAAATTTAGTTCAAATGAGAGCTCTTCAAAGAGGGCTTCTGGGACTCTATCTCATTACTGTCACCACCATGCAGCATGGTGCATGTCCTCACTGCACTCCCCATGAACACTGCTTGGTGTTTTGTCTACAGATTTGTTCTTTTTTCTTTGTGTATTTCATTTAATGCTGTATGTAAACCACAAACCTGTAACAACTCCCACACACTCTGAGCTTGAGTAATGGGATTATTTGGGGTATGCAAGGAACCCACATATTAATGTCTATTTGATATCATAATTAACCATACAAATGATATTCTGTCATTTTCTTCCCGCTGGGTTAACATTTATCACCATCCCCATACGCACAGCTTACCCTCAGGTGGAGAGCTGGGAAAAGGTAAGTAACAATCTGTCTATTGTATACATGGTAAAGATGACAACTAACTTCCAGCCACCTCTGGGTAAGATCTAGGAAATACTGAGCAACATAAAACAGAGGTGACAATCAAGCACACTGCTGAGAAAGCACTCAGCAATTTGATCTTTGTCTTTTCAGATTTTTTTTTTTTTGAGACAGATTTTCACTATGCAGTTTAGGCTGGCCTCAAGCTCACAGCGATCGTCCTGCCTAAACCTCCTGAGTACCATGATTACAGCCATGCACAACCATGGCTGGCCTGTCTTTCAGACTCTTGCTTACATTCCCATCCTTGGAAATATTTCTCACTGAAAAGACAACACCGGGTGACAGGTATGTTACTTAGATTAATAATGTTACATTGTTTATCTATACATTGTTATAACCAAAAATGAATACTGATTATTAATCAAAATATTATTAAAACATTTTTACAAAATACATATAAAGTTTTTTAACTAATTGAAAACTGCTATTTTGATATTCAGTGTGCATATCTTACCCAGAGCTAAAATGTATTAAGCCAGGTTCTGTGCTAATCTCCTTAATACATTAGCTCATATAATTATCCCCACCAGTCAGTGAGGTTAGGCATTATTATCTTCATTTTATAGATGAGAACAAGAGGAGAATGGTTAATGCACCTGGCCAGAGTGACAGAGGAAGCAGGTGATACCCACGGATACAACTGTCAGTAAAACTCAGAAATGGCTCTTGCCCCTATCAACTGCAAAGAAGCCTAGAACAGTGTGACCGTGGCAAAATCAGTTTTTATTTTCTAATTGTATGTCTGATCTGCACAAGGTATTCTAGGTCAGAAATTCTTGTACATTTCAGTGTAGCCAGGGGGCTATTTTGCAAGTAAAGAAAAATAAAACACAACCTCCCCCCCAAACAATTCATGGTTAATGTCACTTAGCTGCCCAGTAAAACTCACATGCTGTCAGTCATCAAATAGAAAGAAGGAGCAGGTATCAAAGTGCTTAAGAGATTCTGATTCTCTAAAAGTAAATCTCCTGAAACCTTCATAATAGCACAGCCCTCTGGAGGTTAAGGAGAGCTGATCTGCTTTTTGCTGATCTCCACCTAATGATAAGAAAAGAGGTCAGATGGTACCAATCTATAGTGTATGATATTGAAATTTCTAAAGCACTAAGCTTTCTAATTTAGATATAGAAGAGGAAACCATCTCTCTGGCTCTCTCTCTCTCACCAGGGACCATCTGATGCTCCAACATCTTGAAAGCATCCTTCTCCCCAGAGGCTATGTAGTTCTTGGAAATTTGAAAGTTTCTATTTTGTTTTAAGGAAATGGTATAGCATGAGGATTAAAAGATTTTACCTTCTATTATAATTAAGGACAATTTAAGGTTTAAATCTATTATGACATTAAGAATTTGTTTTTCCAAAGTAAGGTTTCACAAATATATATGCTTTAGGGTTAATAGATGGAAATTAAAATTTTAAAGACCACAGGGCAGTATTCCAGGTTCTTCTATGAGATTTAGTACTTAGAAAAGAAATCAACAAAACAAAATTAAACAAGAAAACAAACAAAAAACATACTCTTCCCATAGTAAATGATTCAACAAATATTTACTTTAGACCTAATAAGTGCTGATTCTGGGTTAGGCCTGGGAGTAAAATCAGTGAATGAGGCAGAAATAGTCCTTGGTCTCAAGGAACTGGCAGACCAACTGATGGGGAATGTAAATATTTTTAAATTGTTAATTGGTACAATTTGGATATACACAGTGATCACATTCATCATAGGGAATTTGTCTCTGTACATGACATTATCTTGATTCCTTCTTTTGCCCCATTCCCCTTCCCTTCCTCCAACCTCACTTCCCCTCATTTACAAAAACTTCATTTCCATTTTATTGTTTTTTTCCCATTTTTAAATTTTCCTTTCCCTCCTTTTCCCTTCTGTCCTCCCCAGGGTCCCCTTCCCATTTGAACAATCTCTTCCTATTTCACAGTATCTATTATATATTTTGTTCCTTATTTACACTTTTGGTTTCTCACACCAGAGGGACTATGAAATTTACATGTGTGTCCAATTTATTTCACTTAAGAGCACGGTCTCAGGCTACATCTATATACCTAGAGTACCTCAAGTTTATCCCTTATTGTTGAGTAGTACTCCATTTATTTAAAAAAATTAAAAAATTTATCCATTAATCAATTTTGGGCATTTGGGCCATTTTGAAGATTTAGCTATTACAAACTATGCTGCTATAAACATACATGTGCATATATCACAGTAATATGATACTTTTGACTCAGGAAGATACCAAGAAGGGAAATAGATGGGTCAAATGGATTTTTAGTCCTAATTTTTTGAGGAATACAAATGGAAAATAAATATATAAAAAAATGTTGGCCAGGGATTTAGGCCAATCCCCATGAGTTCAATCCCCAGTACCAAATAAAAAAAAAAATTAACATCATTGGTCATATAAGACATGCAAATTAAAACAATGCTGATATTCCATCTTACTACAGAGAGAATGACTATCAACAAGAAATCAACCAATAACAAATGCTGGAGGGATTGTGGGGGAAAAAGGAACCCTTCATTGTTAGGTGGGACCAATGGAAATCGGTCTTCAAAGAACATAAACATTAATAATCTTTAAATGGATATGTAATTTCAAATTGCCACACATGTAGCAGAACATAGACTGTTGTGAAAGTCTACCTGTGGGGTGTACATTTAGAGGATAAAAAAATGAATGTGATAAAAGAATAGGCTGAAATTTATGAAACACCTGGCTCTCTCATGTTGGGAGATGCAACAGGCACACAACCAACACCTTTTAGAGAATCCCAGGTCACATAGTTGTCCTACTGACAGACTGATGTACAGCAGCAGCATCTGCCTTGCAAGTGAGTAACAGGGCTTTGGAAGATTCCAGCTCCTATCCTCGGAACAGCATTAACACAGAGAAGCTGCCCTTGCTAAGAAGCACCTAAATGACAAACTCATGAGAAAAATCAATGCCATTATTTTAACTCTCTATGCTTTAGGGAAGAATGTTTCTTCACAGTAGATAATTAGAAAGAGAAAACCATGAATGAGTTCTGAGTCTTCAAGAAATTTTTTAAAAGTCACTGGGGTTAAGGATGGAGTCCAAGAGAAAGAGTTGCAAGATCAGATCATAAAACTATTTGTAGGATTTTGTATTTGTCTGGCTAGTAAGGAAAGCAGAAATTGGTTTTAAGCTCTGACATGATATGATCAGATGCGCAAGAGAAATGTATCATTCTCACTGTTCTGTGGGCAATTAACAGGAGGGAATAGGATCACAGAAAAGGTGGAGGGAAGTAAATGCATTCAGGGAGTAGTTATGAAAAGGAATAAGTAGATGAATTCAGGATTTATTTTAGAGGTACAGCGAAACGATTTAATAAGCTATAAAATGTTGGTATTGTCATCACTATTGTTATTCAATTGAAATTTGGGGTACACTGTTTAGTGGGGAAAATGCTTGGCACTCGGATACAAACAGCAACCACAAGGTTCTGTGATCAAGTTCACTGTCTAGTTATCAGAGAACAGCAAGTGTATGCTGGAAGCTTGCATGGACACCATGAAAATACATGGAGGGGCTGCCCAGACATCACATGACAGATTTGGGGGAAGATAGAAATTGGCCCTTAAATGCAACTAAAAAGAAAAGCATATAAAAAAATGGAATCCCCTGAGTTTACCAAAAAGACTCCAGAGTTTCTTTGTCACCCTCATAATCATCCCTCAGTACTCAGCTCTTTGTTTCAGGCACATGAATATTATGAATGCTTTTTTATTGCACAGTTAACTGCCCTAGCTCCATATTCATTCGATGGTGACCTATCCTCCACAGTACAGGAAGTCTAAGTGTGCAAAGTTCCACTCTCCTATTCTTGACTCCATGGTTGCTTTCACTTACTTACTGAAATGGTTTAAAAATCTTTATCTTTGTATTTAATGAATGGAAGTTCTGTATATCTACATCTGCATACTCAAACCTCTCTAAAAACCTAGGCAACCTGGGCATTATCCTAACAGCTGTTCTGTGGGTCACCAATGCTTACCCTGGCCCCAGCCACTGCTGTCCTGCATGTACTAATATGCCTCAGCTAGCGAAGCACTAGACTCCTCTGAAGTCTTTGTTTCCTGATCTTTCTTTCTGGTCATTGATGGCATTTGGTGTGGGTGGCCTGTTGGATTCTTAAAAAGTTATCATGTGACAGGTAATGAAGTGTAGTGGGTGCAAATTTCCTGCCTAGGAAACTTGGCTTCTCTAAGCCTCAATTTCTGTATCTGTGAAATGGACATAATGATATTACCACCCTGTAAAATTATGGTGCAGATTTAATACAATAATCCCTATGAGAGTGCTTAGCATAGGGAACAGAATAAAATACATCAACATCAGAGGACAAAAATTATACATTTGCTCATGATACAATTATTTATTTAACATCATAATGTTTCAAAAATGTCTGTAGAATGTATGACAAGTTTAGAAAACAGATTTGTTAAATTTCTTGATGAAAACACATATAATCTCTATACCCACTAAAAATGGAAAATAAAATCTGTGCCTCTATTACCATGCATTGATACCAACACCTTGAGTTCTCAAAATTTCATCTTTTCAGGTATGGGTCCTTTGAATACCAGGCATTCTTCAGCCACTTTCTACTCATTGTTTTTTCTCTTTGTTAGTCATACAGACAGAATATTATATAATGATAAAGAAGAAATCAGGTGGATCACTGGGAAAAGAGGGGTACATAAAATATTGGTAAATGAAAACACACAAACCTATTTATTATGCATGTATTTCAGAATATTTAAATGACAATTTACTAAATATTGTTAGTTCTTGTGAGTGGAAATGGTGGGCAAAGAGCTAAAGTAGAAAATTCCACTCATGCATTGTTTATTCTACGATTATAATTTTAAAAGGCAATAAATATGAAAATTCATAGGTTTGATTAAAAACAATTTTTCTATAGCATATGAGAACACACACATTTTTCCAAGCCTGCTTAAAACAATACATTATAAATGCATTCAGGCAAGGTACCTGTTCTGATTACACATAATGAGTTCTGTGCTTCTGTGTTTCACTGTGCTGCTACCCCAGTAAATTCTATGTTATGATCTTCCACATATGCTCTTATTGCTTCATGATTTGTTTTTAACATGCCATATTGACTTGAAAAGTACAACCAATTAAATTGGAAGTGGGTTAAATCTATGATCCTAAGATGTTGGAGAATGCAAAACTTGCTTGGTAGAACAATATTATATGATTACAACTTATTCATTAAAATTTATCCCACCTCACTCAATATTTGTTTCTCAGAGAAATAGGGGCTAATAGATAATGCTTACATTTAGGAAAAAATACGTAAAAATTAAGTTAACGGCAGTGGCAGAATTAACGTTGATCATGCATACTCTGTATAATGACATACTATATTCCTGATTTTTCCGACTTTTCTAAAACTCAGAGTGAAGAGAGAAAAATAAGTATATAATCACTTATTTCAGTCATAGAATTGCTTTGTAAGAAGCACAAATACTTTTCTATTTCTAAACCTAAATGGTGTATTCTCATAAGCTTCCTGATGCTGATTCTTTATACAGACTAAAGGAAAAGTAGCCTAGAAAAGATCAGCAACTTATAATGGTGGACATTATAAGTATGTATCCAATTAGAAAAGTAATAATATCATTTATTATTTATTATTTATCTTGGTTTTGGATGCTTCTCCTCCTCTTAAAACTTCAAAATTGATTCTCCAAATATTTTGAAATGGCATCTGTATTCCAGTCTCCACACTTGAAGAACTCATCTTCTCTTAAGCATACTGGTTACTGAACATCTCTTATTTTAGCAAGGGTCTGGAATTTGTTACTTTTCAATACTTGGAGGTTGAAAATAACAGTAACAACAATAATGACAATGAAGGCTGTAATATCTAAATGTTGATAATTTCTCTAGATGTAAGTTCAGATGAACTCTTGCTCCAGAGTACTAACAATGTGTGTCACATTTTATAGCAAGCATCCACATCTAGCTGTCTCTCTGGGCACCTCACATTTACCAGGCTCACGATTAAACCTTTCATTGCAGCATTTTCTGTGTCCCAGTGTAACAGGGCCCAAACATCACCCAGTCCTATGCTCTCTCCCTATATATATATATGTAAATGATGCTGTCCTGTCAACCAAACTGCAAATCTGAGTTATTTTAAACATATTTTCTCTATTATTCGCAACAAATGAACCAGTCCACACATCTGACTGGCTGTGCACAGTGAATGCATCTCAGACTCAGAAGTAGAATAGGATGATTCAGTTTACTGTCACTACACTTCAGAAACTTAATACTTCCTGTTCCATTTTCACAGTTTGATAGCCAATAGTGGTTAGGTCATTCATCTAATCAAGTCACTATGTTTTTATGTAGCACTAACTACACATAAAGCACTCAAGACAGTGAAACAGGGCCATAAAAGAGACAAAAATCTGGGGCTTATATAGCTCTCATTATGGTTAAATGAAGGAGGCAATAATAAATACATCCAAAAAAGTAAAATATAATATAGAGATGGAAGCTACAGGGAAAATTAAAGCAAGGAAGAAGAGTGGGAAGGACAGGTTGGTGACAGGGTAGCCAGGCACAATTTCTCTAAGAACACATTGTTTTCAATAAAGTCTAAGGAATGGGGCATTGCACATTCCATGAGTTTTATAGTATGATTTTGAGTTAACATCATCACTAATGACATTTCTTAAAAAATTCCCCCAAAATACAGCAGCAATCTTAAAGCACAGGGGGAAAACAAGATGTGTAGGTCAGAATGAAGAAGGACAAAGGGTGACAATAACAGATGAACTAAAAATGTTTTAGAAACACAAGAAATGCAGGATCATATAGGTTGTTTGAAGAATTTTGGCTTTTCCATTGCTCTACACTGGTAAATGGATGTTCTATTCATTCATAGGAAATTTATTTTAAAAGAGAGTTTTTGGGATCAGCATCTCATTCATTTTAGGGATCCATGTGGTGCTCTGATAGCCTAAAATATATTATTAGAGATACACCTGGCTATGGAACAAATAGTCACTTATTATACTTTATACAATAACAATGTGTACTGGATTAAAATAAAATAAAACTCTGAAATATTCAAGGGTTATTTATGAATATTTCAATATCTATCTCTAATTAGCATGCATAGCTCAGTGCAAATGTGGTAGCTTCAAATATAAAACTCTGCATTCCAAATGGCACCATAGCATTCTTAATGCCATTTTCTTGTTTTGAATTCAAAGAGCACTGAATTCTAAGTTGAATTTTTCAGAAGCAAACATACTCATGTTCTGAAAGGCATCAAAGCCAGTTTTCCAATTTTTAATTTCTTTTTATAAAAATTTTCTAAGACAAAAGTACAGAGAATAGTAAATGACTTTAAGATATAACATGAAAATATCCAAGCTTGTTTAATCTAGATCGCTTTCTCAATTCTCCATCTAGATAACTATGGAAGAAATCCAAGGCACCCCAAGTAGTACACCAGTTCATTAATAATTTACTTCAGTGCCAACTTTTGACATGCACAGATTTTAAAAATAACTGCAATATCTTTATTATGCCTTTAATATTTACCATAATTCCTTAATATCCCCAAATACCAAGTTTCCATATTTGCATTATGTGTTGGTCAGTTTTACAGTGTTGGGACCAAAAACAATGATTCTGAAAAATTAAAGAAAGAGTGATGCATTTTAGCTCACAGATTCAAAGGTTTTAGTCCATGGTAGGCTGGATCCAAGGAAGCAACGTCATGGATATAAGCATGTCCCTACATGCTGCGAGAAAGCTGCTCACCTCATGGCAGCCAGAACTGAGAGAGAAAAGAGCTGGGAAGAAAGGAAGTAAAAGTAGTCCCCAGGGTTATGGGCCCATGCCCCACTTCCTCCACCTAAGTCTGACCTTCTAATGACCCATTCAACTATGAATTCACAAATGGGTTAATCCACTGATGAGGTTAGTGGCCTCACCACCCAATCATCCCTCTAGATTCTCTTAATTCAATCAAATTGACTATCAAGATTAGCATGCAAGCCCTATTGTTTTATAATTTATTTTACTAGCTAGCTGTTACTAGATCCCAACTAAACTTTAAGCATCACTATTATTATGTCTTTTAATTTTTTTAGGTTTTTCTTTGTTTCTACCTTGCAAATTTTTAGGATCATCTTTCTTTTTATTTTCTTCTGATTTCATTTGCTTGAAGGAACCAGATTGTTCTGTAGGGAATGCCTCAGATTCCCCATTAGAGTTTGCTGAGTCTATGTCCACAGTGACATTCATCATGTTCATAAGCAACCTGTGTATACTGTTAATGGGTAGTCAGATCTACACAACTCGATGCATTTGGTCTGTGTATGTGTTTGTGTGTGCACGTATGAGACATTTTTACATGCTAAATAATTCCTAAGTGTTGTTCTATACCACCAATGTATATCTGATCAGATAATTAAGAGTTGAAACATCCTTATTTCTTAGAGGACTGATTATTTTTAAGAATCTACTGTGGGGACATAGAAAAGTATATAAAAAGAAAGAAAAATTACTTCAGTGAGGTTCAATATGAGGTGGGTGTTTTGAGCGAATTGGTCTTTCTGCTCTGTCATATCCAAACCATGACTGATGACATGATCTACAGAGCTAAAGTTTTACATCAACATAAAAGGGATTTTAAAATTTCTAAATAAACTTGCAAGATTGATGTATGTATTAATGTTGCTCGCTGCTGAAACTACTGAATTGGAAAACAGATAAATTCACAAAGGATAGCCTTGGAAGTCAGACAAGGATCACTGAGACTGGTGAATCCAGTCTGTGTCAACTGGGTACTCATGAGAGTATCCTACAACCTCAAGGGACTTGGTCTCAGGAAAGTTAACCAGAAAGCCTCAAGACCTAGGCTACCAGACATAGAACTGTGAATCAGGGCACAGAAATCAGTTTCAAATTGACTGGTGGGTTCAGGGAGGGGAATTATGTGCACATGGAATGGGGAAGACTCCTTGTCCCTTCTCCTATCAGACATTTAGAAAGATTTATTTTCCTTATGAAGGAATTCTTCTTCTGAAAAATCAAATTCCAAAAGAAAATTATTTATAAATGGTGAAATTTGAGAGTCCAGATTGCCAAACGAGTATCTAAAATGAGGCCTTCCTGTTGACAAGCCTCATTACAAGACTAAAGTAGAACAGTGGTTAAAGGAGCCGGGGAGACAAAGCGGATGAGAGAGCTGGGAAAGGCTGATTAATGAGTGTTAAGCTGTAGTTAGCAAAATGAAGTTTTGGTTCCCCATTACACGTTAGGGTGTTTACTGATAAAATAGTGTAGATATTTTCAAAAAAACCAGAAAGGATTATGAATTTTGTTCATCATAAAGAAGTAATAAAAGTTGAAGTGACAGATATGCTTACCCTAATTTGAATATTATGTACACATGCAACAAAACACATCACAAAGTATTCTACATGGATAATTTGTACATATCCATTAAAAATTTAACAATGCAAAAAGAGAGAATGAAGTCTAGAACTATTATGAAAGATAGAAGAGCCAAAGAGGCATAGATGGCGGAAGGAAACTTCAGGAAAGTAATTGGTGTCACAAGCAAGTCTTTAAATAGGTTGGGAGAGGCCACACTGTGGATCCCACAGAAGACAGCACTTTTCCAATTTTGCATGTTTGCTTACCAAAAACTTTATATATAGTTTTTGCAAATGATCAATTATTCCATTTGTACACCAAACACTTAGAAATGAATTTTTGTTATTTTACACTACTATTTATTATCTGATTTCATTTCTTAAGATGATTAGAATTTACTGACCACGGGAGACTATTGAAAACAACTATTTTGATCTCAAAATAAATCTATTTTTTTCACATAAACTGAAGAATTTAGCATATAATTTCACATGAAGCACAGAATTCTACTTGCGTGATATATTAATGGATGATCTACAAAAAACAAGCCAACAGAATTCCATAATCAATATATGTGGCAAAGCTAAGCTGAACAATACTAAATGGGTTTCTTTCTGAGAACCCTCACAGAGATACTGTGAACTGAAAAATCAACAAGACAAGATTAAAGTAGACAGCATTTCCCAACCTTATTTGACCACTCAACCTTTAATTTATGTATTTTTTCCAGAAAACCCATTAACATTTCTGAACACAATTTTAGAAAGACTCTAGTCTAGAGTATTAGATTAACCCCTGATCTTATTTTGCTGTTTCCTGAGTGAGGTGTTAAATAAATCCTGACTAATACTTCAAATCATTGCAAGTGTTAGTTATATGAACAAGCAACAGCTGTTTAAATATTTAAAATATTCCATTTTGCATCAAAGCATAAATGATCCTTATAAAGCAAAAAAACTGAAGCCAATTTTTAATTTAACTCATTTTACCTTTAAATGTATACTACATAAGATATCTATGACATAGTTTATATCACTTAAAATGGATATAAATGCACTGAGAGAATTCACACTAATATTATTTAATTCAGATTAAAATGTTACATGTCATATGAAATGTTTCCATGGTATATAAGAGCATGTACAAATTCTGCTCTATATTCTACTATTAATATTCTTCCAGTTTGTTAGTTTATTGAAGTTAAAATTTATTGCCATATTTAGTTGGGGTTGGGATTTGTTTATATCCTTAAAGATACTTCTTTCTACTTACACAGACATTTTAAGTAACTGAAACAATATTTATTCCAAGATTACTAAAATATGTGCATATATACTGACATATATGAAATTCACAGAAAGCATATTCATTGGCGATAAAATAGGAGGAAATTATTCCCACCTTCTCACTCACAGCTATGATGATGAATCCAGTGCATTTGACTTTAACATTCTCCTCTGTTAATATACACTAACCTCATAAATACGAACACCAGTACATAAGTCTTAAACACACAATCCCCACACTCCCAAAACTGTTCATATTCACAAACATAAGCATATATATTAACCCTCAAATTCTTCATCATACACTCTCACTCCAAATATATAGCATGCAAAAAACAAATGCAAATGATACATACATGCACATACTTACACACTGGGTTCATGATACACATTAAATTATTTTCATTTTTTAATTAGAAGCTGTATCATTAATTATCAAAAATATCTTCCACACAGGTGTATTATGCATATATATGTGTATACTTACCACTGACTAAGCCATGCCCTACTGCTGAGAATTTAGTAATTTCAAATGAGTCATCATTACAAATTATGCTACAAAAGAGGCTTTATGTGTAAATCAGATTTTTCACTTATGAAACTTACTAGAAGTGGAAACATAGAATGAACACATATACTTTAGAGTTTTAATAAAAACTAATTTCCCTTTAGGAAAGTTGTATTATTTTCATTTCTCCCTAAGCCATGATAAGCTCATTTTTCTACACTCTTGATAATACTCTGAATTAGAAGTTTTTTTGGTCAATTTTACAAGAGAAAAATGTACCATTGTTTTCATTTATGCTTCTCAGTTTAGAAGAAGAGTTGAAAAGTGTGTCAATTTGAGAATAGCACAATCATTATTTTCTGTTGATGTATGCCACATATTATATATTACTCTTAAAAAATTGTAAGTCACAAATTAAAATATTTAGTGAGTTAGTGATTTTCCTTTCATTTGCATTCCCAAAAACTACAAGCTTTTACATATATATACATTACCCTTTTCCAAAATTTTCAACATATTCTTTTTTTTCATGTGAAATCGAGAATAGTTTTTCAAAACTCCTTTCCATTCCTAAACAGAATTATTACTGTAAATGTATTGAATAAGACATTGATATTCATAGAATTATGATTATAAAACATCTATCACTTGCTAAAAGCTTGTTTTTTTCTAGGCAACAGCCTAAAAATACAGAAAGGATAGAAATACACGTAGAGATTCATGCATGCGTAGAGCCTATAAACAGCTTATGAGAACCGATTATATAATGCATGATGAAATGAACAACTACTTTGAAGAAAAAGAGACACTACAGTACCCAGTGCTGATTCTGTAGTGTCATGATGTGAAATCCAGCAATACTACTATTCTTTGTTCAGAGTGATTTTAGCCTGTTTTGTTTTGTTTAATTTCAACATACATGAGGGTATGGACAGCTATTTTGAAGAGAATGAGAGACACTATGACAGCCATTGTTGACTTCCCTATTGTCTGGTCTTGAAGACCTAAAACACCTTCCTCATCCTGTTCAGATCAGTTCTACACTATGTTATTTCATGTGAATTCTCTTTATGTGAAGGTATGGACATCTAGTAGGAAGAAAACCAGAGACAATATGATAGATAGTGAAGATCTCTGCTTTGAAATTTATGTCTCTTACATTGCTTTTTTGTGTTCTGTTCTGTTCTGCTTTGTTGTGTTTAATTTTACCCTCTTTTGAAAACAATCAATGGGGGAAGGGGATTTAGCTCAGTGGCATAAGCACCTGCCCTGCAAGTTTGATCCCAGGTCCAAAAAAAAAAAGAATCAGTGGGGTAAGTATCATACTATCTTAACACTAAGGAAGATACTTGGGCATATGGATTATTTCACACAAAGGAAGTGGATTTCAACGCATTGTTTCTATAATTCTTTATGGTTTAACGTGTTGTGCTATTGAGAAGCATGCATCTTTTTAAAAATTGAAATCCAATATTAAATACAGTCATGCTTTTCAATTATCCTAACACTGATCTGCTTCTGACTTTTCACTGTTTCTACATGCATTTGTTTTCCTCATAGATTACACAGTCTCTTGCTGGCCTAAGGCAAGCTGCATCTTCCTCTTTGGATAAAGTACCTCCAAGAGTTTTAGCCAGTCTCTTCTGCTATCTTAGGAAAAAAGGAGGTTTCAATTCTGTTAACACTGCCTCCGGCCTTTCTTCTCCCTCAGCCCCTTCCTGGGTAAAACATCGCAAGGAATTTGTTTTTTGAAATACAGTAAAACCAGAGACATTCTCTAAAGGGCCCATTACTATTTACTACTTTTTCAGCTCAAAATAAATAGTTTTGATAAGAATATTTAAAACAAACTGGGTGTGGTAGCTCACACCTGTAATCCCAGCACTCGGGAGGTTGAGGCAGGAGGATCGTTGTAAATTCGAGACCATCCTGGGCTACAAAGTGAGCTCAAGGCCAGCCTGAACTGCATAGTGAAACCTTGTCTCAAAAAGATTAAAAAAAAAAAAAAAGAATATTTAAGACAAAATGTAATATCTAGATTCTTGATATACAAATCATTTAATCTTCACCCTACCTACAAACATCTAGAGAATGAGAAGAATCAATGACATATGGTAAGGAATGTAATTTTTATAAGATATTCGGGGAAAAGATAAATGATTATGAAGCATACCATATCAAAGCACAGTTTGCTTCACAGAAGTGGTGAAGTATTTGTTTTCAGAGATTAAGTCTTAGAGGATGAAAAAAATAATGGAAATTCTTACAGTATGCACACAGCAAAATTCAAAGATATTAAGGAATCAAATATAAAACAAGAAATTATAGTTTCATAAAGTAATAAGGGATGCTCATTAAATATTTCACTACAGAGAGGGTTTCCATGATTGAAAAGGATTAAAAATTACCATAAAAATAATTTGGATTGTACAGCATTGATTTTGAAATTCCCAAAGCTAAAATATATAGCAAATTAAAATATAAGAGATTTCAGAAAGCCAGTTATCAATATACTAAAAATATCTATCAGTTTTTGGTGGCCATAGTCCTGGGTGTTTCTTACCTTCCTCTCTCCTGAGCTCAGTAAATGTCAGTTTTTCAAACATTACTTGCCAATTTCATCAAGGACCATCTGAGTTCTGTTTGTTCTTTCTAAAGCATAACCTTGTTAAATTTTTTAGTGTTGGCAAATGAATTTCAGATTGCAGTATCTTTAAAGTAATACTTAATTTCTGCATGTCCTATAATCACTCTGCTTAATTTAACTTCCAAAAGAAAATTCCCTAAAATATTCAGACATATAAATTGCAATTATACTGTTTTAAGAATAGTATAATAATCTTTTGAAGACATAACAACAATAGAACAATGTATTTTGAAATACATTGAAAGGTTACTGTTTTAAACAGCAACTGGAATACTGTGCAACCACAATTTAGAAACTGGCAATGCTATGTATAAAAAATTCCTAGAATACAAATGACTAATGAGCATGAAAATATTCAAACATGACTAATCAAAGAAATGCAAATTAAAACAAAATACTGTTTCCCCTATAAACTTAGCAATGATTAAAACATTATAATCTTCAGTGCTAAAAAGGGAGCACTGAATCAAAGTATTCTTCTATCCTGCTAGCAGTATAAATTGGCAAGTCATTCTGGAAACAATTTGGCATGATATTTTAAGAGTTTTAATCTATATTCATACCCTTTTATACACTTCTATGAGATTACTACAAAAATAATACAAGAATTGAAATATATATTTGTAGAAAGACTTTTATAAAGAATTATTTGATAGACATATCGCAATAACTCAAAATAAAATAAAGGATTAACATGATCAAATACTGATACGTAAATGGAACATATATGGTCCTTAAAATGACTGTCATTAACTTCTAGAAACATGGTAAAATGCTTACTGAAATGCTAAAATAGAACTATGTATGGTAGTAGCTACATAAAAAATTGTCTCAAAAAAGACTTTATTTATGACAATATACTATGCAGTTTCCTCAAAATGACACATTATAAGCAATTTTTATTCATGTCTTTGTAAAATTAAACAGAATGAACCCATATCTAGAACCTCTCTTAAAACCAAATCTGAGTAAGTTGATGGTAGGCAAAGAGTTTCATTTGATCAGTATTTATAATGGTCACTCTTCCATCCCACAGTAGAAAATAGCTCTCAAATTGCATCAAAAAGCAGCTAATAAATAAACTATGGAACATTCATATGGGGCTATTGTGACATAAATAAAATCATATTCAAAAGCAAAATTTTAATAGTGTAAAATGCTTTATCAAAAGCCCTACATAAAACTGAATATAAAAATGGTTACAACTACAGAAAAATGCAAAGAAAAATGACCAGTAACTGGATCAAGAACATGGAAGTGTTATGTTAATACAACAGTGTTATTTTGTCTTGTGTATTCTGCAGTTACTCCAAGTGTATAATTCTTTGCTTAAAAAGTGCAAATGAATGTAACAGTTATATGCTATGACCATGTAGTATGGCAACACATAGACTGGTGTGACAGCACAGGTAAGTAACAGCAAAACAGAGAAAAAAATAACAAAACTTGATGTACTCTCAAACCTCAATGTGATTACAAAGTTTAAATTTTTGTAAAAAATTTTGTAAAATTTTAAATTTTTGTCAAAATTTTGTAAAAATAGGAAAGAGAGGACAAAAAAATACAAATTATAATTACATTACAGGAAAGTTTTAGCCAGGATAAGACATTTGGTTTTTATGAGACAAGAAATTATTTACTCTGTGTAACTTGGTTTATGTTTACAGAAAAAAACACAAAGTCAAATCAATATTTTAGTTACATTTATGAGGGAAAAAAAAAAAAAGAAATGGAGTGGAAACTGAACTGATGGAGTCAGAGAAATGACCTACCTACCTAGTGAATGTTAGGAGGGGCAGAAAGGCCTGAGTAATTCTGGAAGTAGGATTGCTAAATTTACAAGACTAATTGATATGGATAACAAAGGGAGCAAAAATCACATGGATATGTTCATTAAAGTTTAAATGACTAGATAATGTTGAATTTAAAGAAAACAGGGAAATGGAGAAAATAGGAAATACAGAATGTGGTTAAGAGATCCAATATGTTTCAATTGTCTTATTTTTTTCCTTTTGAGAATAGTTGTGTCTTCTTGCATAAAGTACCCTGGAAAAACACATAATCCTTTTTCAACAGAAATAAACATTCATTCAGAAACAAATTGTAATCAACAAATGACAATTCTACATAGAAACCAAATCACGTGCCACAGAAATACCTGCTCATAATGTTGACCACTACCTTGGCACATTCCTAGGACATGGGTCTCATATTTTAGGGTGGTGTAGAATCACCAATTGCATTTTAAAATCTCAAGATTGCTGGGCCCCACTTCTAAGAAGCTTCTGAAGCAGGTCATGCCCAGTGATGCTGGTCCAGGACCACAGGTCGCCAAGGGCCACCATCAGGCCAAGTTACCTTAGGAACAGTACAGATAAACGGTGGCCAGTAACTGAGAGTAAGTGAAATATACTGAAGGATTAACATCTCAAAACATAACTCTGGAGAAGGCTACATGTAAGAGTGTTGGAAAGTAAAATGGTTCTTTGGCCATCTGATATTTCATTGTTGACATACCACAAACTGAAATCCAGAGAACCTAGATTCTAGTGACACACTAACTCTAAACCTAACAGTCATCAGATCAATTTATACTTTTCAACAAATGACATAAAGAAAGATAAACATATGCTGATACTTAAATCTTCTCTTTAGTAAGCTGATTCTCCAAATATAACAATTCAACTTATGGCTGAGGGTTAGAAAGTCAGACTACATATAAGCTATTTAAAGTTTACATCTGCCAATAACAATATTGATAAAAAAGTCTAAGAAATGCCATCATCTACGATACAATTAGAATATATTCTTATGAACATCAGATATATGAGCTGCACAATTTTTCTTCTTCACACACCTTCTTTGTATGACTAATATTCACTATTACTCTATTAAACATATATTTGCATGTGGCAGTATTAGAACTGAGAAATCAAGTTACTGAGAGAAGTGGAGTAAAAGAAATTTAGGCCTCACTATCTGGAAAGTTTAGGAAATCATATATTTCTAGGTCTTAGTATTTTTATTGATTAAATGGGGATAAAAATTCCAAGTTGGAAATATTGCTACGTTGAATTAAGTAATATGTATGTCAGTATCTTAAAGAGTTTCAGTAAGTATTATTTAGATATTTTGCTTGAAATAGCCAAATGCCATCTTGAAACTAATGCAAAAAATTCTCTTTGTGATTATGTTTTGCACATATGGTGGATTTGAGGGAAAAAAAGTAGAACCAATAAAGAATAGAAAGAGTAGCTTCTCTTATGATTCACTGAAATAACAAGGGTTCATTTTACTTATAATTGAACTATTATAAATATAATCCAAATCATACATAAAATTATTAATTCTGTGTTCAATAGAAGGCTTTCATAAGTGTATGCTACAATTCTCTTTATCAGTTTTATATTATAGATCGTCCCTGAAACCAAGTGAAAATAAAATTCAAAATTATTTAGCCTTTCTTTATCTAAGATCCTTAAGCAGAAACTTTATTGTCAAAATAGACGTGCCAAAGAGCACACATTCCACCCCAGGACGAAATAAAAGTCCAGTAGTAGCAGAAAGCAAAGAGTCAGGACACATGACATATCAAAACCACATACCTGATTTTTCCAATCAAAGCTAATGAGCATCGGGATGGTCATTAAAAAGACACCAAGATTCCACAACCCTTTTATAACCTCAGTAACAATGATGAGAGTATCCTTGGTGGGTTCTTCTTTTCCTCAAAGTATATTCTTCTGCAAAATAATTCTAATTTCTGTATTTCAATATATAGTAAAGTTCATTACATGATCTCTAATATAGTGTAACCATTTAAATTTTTATCTCCAAAATATTTCTAAACAGGATAAGGTTTGATAAAACCTTAACAATGTCATATTCCAATTCATCAATTCACCTAAACTCTATTGAAATATTCAAGGTCCTGGTGTGCCACAGTACTAGTGATACTTCCTATATCATGATATTTTACAATTTTAGGTTCACTAGGCTGCACACACATCAAACCGTGCAAAGAGGAAATAGAGTAGGGAGGAAGCAGAAAGGTTATCAAGCACTTCCTTCAAAAGCCTTTCATCTATGAGAATCAAAGTTCATACATGGGCAAGAAAGGAAGTGGTCCTCCATCACCAATTTAAAACTCAATGGATACTTAATGCCAATTTAGACTTCTGAAATAGCTTTCATCATTGATTTCAAAGTGGTTTAGTAAGAAACATGGCTTCACATCTGTAATAACATGGACTTAACCATATATCACATAGAAAATGCCATTTTACAGAAGGAAAAACTGAAGCAATCTTTAAAAGAGTCAAGGCTTTGGGGAAAAAAGACAATTCTTAGATTATGAAGGACCAGCTAAGTAGTTTCCAACTTTGACAGAACAACATTTACTACATAGAAAAATAGGTTAACTCTATATTTTCAGAATTTACATTATGACATATCAGCTCTTTTCTGCCTGATGCCACATGGTCACTTAAAAAGAGAATTACAAATTGGATGATATGAGATCCTAACTCTGACTCTTCATAGACACATGGCAGCAAGGTATATTGTAAAGTTTTATAATTTTTTTTTTATTTTAAGAGAAAGCACTCACATATGTGATTTCTTTGTGCACAATACATTCCATAGCAACAGAGTCAGTTTAAATCAACAACAGTGAAATGAATGAAATATGGTAAATAAGCAGCAATGAGTCTTCCATTAGTTGATAATATATTTTTGAGTGACACTATATTTAGCATCTAGTTGAGGCAGTGTGGAATGGACTCAATAATAAGAAAGCAGGGCTTTCTTTCTTTCTTTTTCAATTTCTTGAAGCAGGGTCTGTCTATGTAATCTGTCAAGGATGTCTTTGAACTCACTAGCCTAGATTAGTCTTGAACTTTCAGCAATCCTTCTGTCTCAGCTTCCCTGTGCTGGGATTATTATTGGAGTGGCCACTGCACCTAGCAAAGCTTGCTTTTTGTGAGATTAAAATACACCTAGAGAAACAAATCATTCACATACGTACTTTCTAATGCTGCAATCAAATTAAGATATAACATTTTAAAGGTAAAACTCCAGATTCAGGGCAACCTCGAACCCTGTATTTGGCACCTTTTACACTATTCATGTGACTTGGGCCAATTACTTAGCATTTCTACGTCCCATTATTCTTCCATTAAATAGGGATAATAGTATATTTTGAAACAACTTCTATGAGAGATAAGTATAAAAATTTTGGCAGAATATTTAGCACATACTAATTTTTCAACAAATATCTATTATTACTATTTTCATCATATCGTCCCTTTGTAAAAAGGACACTGAATGCTGCCTATCAGATAAATTATGAGGTTCTAAACCAGAAATTCAAGTGCTTTCACTTTAAATCCAAGCCAGCTTTTCTAGATTTTTATCATGCTCCTCTCCTCTTGGCAATCTACATTAAGGTCAAAGTCAGATGGTTTGCACTTCTTGAAAATTTCCCCATATTGTCCAATCTTTCTGCTTTGGTTGATCAATCCCAAATGTCCTTTTTGCCTTGTGTTTTTTATCAAATTCAGTTCCATTTTGGTCAACTCCAAGTTCTGCCTTTTTTTTTTTTTAAAGAGAAAAAAAACAGAAAAAGGGTAGAAATATTACAGAATTTAAAAAAGAAAGAAAGAGATCACTACTTGATAAATTAAATATTGCCCTTTTAGAAATAGTTGTTCAAGTTACAAAATTAAAGCATACAAAGTGGACATTTAAGCAGTAGGACTGCAAACAGATCTGTTCAACAATCCAACAAGAACTTAGAAATATGGTTATCAATCCTACACACTTAAAAATGCAAGTGTTGCCTTCTTTCATGATGCAGCTCTGCTTCCCCTTCCAGACAGAAGCCTCCTTCTATCAGAAAGCATATTCTTCCTTGTATTAAATTTCTCCTTTTTCAATGACCAAAACTGCCAGTGCCTTGTCACAAAGCAAGAGTGAAATAAATGCTGAAGGGCGATAAGTTAGACCTAAAATACAGTTAAGGATACTAAATCATCGGGCTTTCTAGCTTCATTCATTACTTTACTGGAACATTCCATCAGTTGGATATCAAGCCTACCTATTTCGTAATGGTGATCTTACTTCATGGACAAACATACAAACTTCCATACATTATGTACAAACAAACTTCAAAACAAGTAAGTCTAGCATCCTTAGACTAATATTATTCAATTTTTTAAAAAGAAGCTAGCAATGCAGGATTAAATTAGTGTTGTATTGAAATATATGCTTTAATCTTTCAGAAACACAGATTTATGCTCATTTTTAAAGACACAAAAAGTCTTAAATCACTTATCTTTAATAAAACAGGCAACATGAAGTTGTATTCACGTCGCCAATCAGCAGATTAGAAATTCATTTAATTAACTAGATATGTTTATTCATGTGAGTCTATCATTTGCTACCCTAATTTCACCCAAAATATAAGCCTGGATTTTAAGTATGCCTCAGATCTAAACTGTGGAATTCATACTGTCTCAAGAACCAAACAAAAGTTAAAAGTGTTTTGGTGAGTTTGATATTAACACAAATCAAATGAACACAATTACTTTACTGAATCACCATTTCAGGAAGAGATTTGGCCTTGGGAATGATGTATGTAAGCACCGTCTACTTTAATGTTTTAGGGTGCCACAGGTCTTTCAAGCAATTACTTTAAAATTAACAACTATGTTTAGATTTAATCATTTAACTAAGTTTTTCGCCTTGACCCTACTTCAATGCAGCAGTTCTTTTGTTTCCTTCGGCAGACATTAGGATCTGTATAGAAAACTCAGGGTTAGGGTCTGACCTTTCCTCACAGACACAATTAGAGCTGGTCCTTTTAACTACAGTGACTCAGGAAAAGCGACCTGCTCTAAAGAGGGACAGCAAAAAAAGGTCAAACACTAATGGAAAAAAGGTGCTAAGTGGTCTTTCAAAGCTTCAAAGTATACACTCCCCTTTACTCCACATATTCATTGTGTTGAATGTCTTTCAGAGAATAATATAGAAAGTTTACAGCATTAGCCAAGTTACTGATGGTGAGTAAATAAAGTTCAAGCCATAAATCAAGTGTTATTAACGTGTGATCCTAGAAAGGAGTTTGGTATTCCAGGCTTATTGAACTGTATGGAAATCCTGTTTACAAGCATTCCTTTCTTTCTTTTTGTACAGAGATTTCCTAGCTCCATCAACTTCCAGAAGAGTTTCTGCACTGCCCTAGAAGTGTTAGGAATCATTGACACAGAATAGTACAGATTACATTTCATACTAATGTCTTAATTTATACTCAAAGAACTTTAATATATATATATATATTTCAAAACGCCTAATATTCAAGTCAGAAAGCAAGAACATAACTCCTAGTCCATGAGCATGGAGGTTTTCGGACAGATAAAAAGTTTTCTTAGCAAGTATGCAAAATGAACAATTCATTACTTCTTTATATGGAAACAGGAGGAATTTCGTAACATGGAAATCTGGGCACGGAGACTGAAACTAGAGAAGGAAAACAGAGACTAGATAAAGTGGAAGAAATCAAGTGGCATAATTGGGGGTAGTGTGGTAAAGGGATGGAGAACACACATGCTGGAGTTCAAAGATCAGAAATAGAACCTGGGTCTACCATTTGCAAATTACTATTCTTGCTTCAAAATTTCTGTTCCGCTGGGTTTAAATGGAATGTGCTTGTATAGTGCCTGGCACACAGTAAGCACATAGTAAGTATTAATATCAATGAAGTACCTGATGGTAGTGATAACTATGACAGAAGTTCTCACCTAAAAGGAACACAAAATAGAGGACACTCCCTCTACCTGTGGCCATGCACCTTCTCTCTCCTTGCCATGAATCACTTGTCATATCCATATTCGAGCTTCTGTTGATCTCACCTGCTCTAACACTGACTCTTCTGATCTCCCTTTAAGTGGTTTTCATGCTATGCAGTGCTTAAGGCAGAATAAGTATTAGTAGTAGAAAAAATAAAATTATGACTGGTAGGATAGGTCTTATGCACTGACTGATAATTAATGTTCTAAAATTTAGTGTCCCCATTTCACTTATAAGCAATTTTCCACCACATCTTTTTATAAAAAATTCTGAAAATAATTGTAGATACTAAATGAACCTTAAACTTGTTTTTCCAACTACTGCATTTTGGAGATGAAGAAACAAAGGCACGGACCATGCGTCTTGCTCAGTCACACAGCTAGTTAGTAACCAGACTGATAAAAGGCGGCAGGCCTGAAGTCATTGGTTGTAAAATCTTCCTGGGGCTCTGCATATGTGCAGAGCAAAATGATAGCAGTTGAGGCTAGTATTAGTGATCTATGTTTGTTTGAACTCAAAGACTGAAAATGAAGGTCTTGGTATCCTCTGCAGATTATGTTATTATTATGACCCATCTTATGTCTTGAAAATGATTTGTATACTTGCTGCATGTATTAGTTATTCTAAGTAACACAGCACTTAAAAAAGTATGTTCATTACACTTTCAAGGAAAATAGGGACATCAGTCAACTTTAAATTGGCAGAATGAACTTCAAAGTAACATGTACTTCCTCCAGCCTTGCAGATAGAAATTAATTGAAATGTGATGAATTGTTTCAGACAGCACACTCATTATGTTTACCAAAGCCAGGTGGGATACTGTGAGCCTGTCACAAAATCATCCTGCCAGTTCCCTTACCATACCCTCGTCTGCTGAACAATGCTCTAGTTAATCAGCATCACATGTAAAAGAAAAACCCAGGGACCAAAGACAACACAGGAAATTTTGACTTTTTATTTCTACTTTCCAGTATTTTTATATCACAAATATGCATTACTTCTGTAATTACCTTTAAAAGTACATAATACTTGCTCATGATAGTCAGTGCAAAATATTGTGATCAATTCCAAAATAGGTTAAAAAGTATCTTTAAACTTTTAATTGATTTTTTAAAAGGTAGCATAACTTTTAGCTGTTAACATAGAATTCTATACAAAAATAGAGGATTATGTTCATTTCATCTCTTGTAAAAAATCTGTCCAAAATATAGGGCTGTAAACCCATATCATCATCATCATGGCATTGGCCATACATTCTATGGGGAAAGTCAAGCATTATAAAGAAAAATGGAAGAATTAAAAAAAGAACAAAATAAATGATTAAAACATCAAACAAAATAAATCATGGTTTCCACAGATATAAATAAAACTTTTATATGATTTCTACAATGGAATGCATTTCCCCTATTGTATGTCCCTTTTGAAATACAGTCCTTGCCACATGGCAGATAAATTACATGGTGATATAGCTCAGTTCCTTAAATGGAACTATTTTAACTACAATAACATACCATTATTTAGCAAGGATTTTTTGCATTCTTTTTTATTCAATTGGAATAAAAGTAAAAAAAAAATTAACACTCTGCAGGGTAGACAATTTCCTTCTTCATATCAAATCTAAATGAAAACTGGCATGCTCTACCTCTGTGACTTTCTTTTTCTTTTTTCTTTCTTTTTTTTTTTTTTTACTGAGAAAGAAACACTCAGGACCTTGCACTTAACAAGCAGGTGCCGTGCCTGTTAGCTTATCACTAGCCTTCTAAGAATTTCTTAAAATATGGATTAAAATATTTGAGGATTGATTTCTTCTTTTACAAAGTTAACTTAGGTGATCCAGACACAAACTCTCAGCCTTTTCTATTACAAGCCTAGAGACTGCAAAAGACACACCCTGCTCAGGTCTACTCTACTTTGTGCCAGGAAGAGCTTCTGAAATGCGCGACCTCATGCAATGCCTGCTGTGCAGTGTGGAACAAGGAGCATGGGAAATGGACAGAAGTGGTCCCTAGCCTGCATCCTGGTGGACTAAAGGTCAGCTGGTCACTAACCAGCTGTGATGGTTAGTTATATGTGTTAACATGACTAGGCAATGGTAGTCAGATATTTAGAAAAATATATGGATGAAGTATCATTTAGTTTGAGATCTGAAATAGAGAATTAGCTATGAGACCATGGTGAGAAGTGCTACTGGTGGACAGAATAGCATGAGTAGAGACCCCAAGGCAATGTTATTTCACACATGCTAAGAACATAAAGAAAGGAGAAGAATGTGCTCAGAGAGCAACAGGAAAGGACAGAGTAAAAGGAGAGGAGGATGGAGAGGGAAGTAGGGACAAGAAGGAAATGGTTAGGACCTGGCTTTCTCCTTAGATTAACAGGAAGTAGACCTACATTTAAACAGAATAACATTAGATTTGATTTGTAAAGTGGATAGTGGAATGAAGTCAAAGTCAAATCTTATATATTTTGGACTATAAGCAAGGGAGATCATGTGCATTTGTGTTTCTGCGTGTGGCTAGGCTTAGAATAATGTCCTATAGTCCTCTGGGTTCATTCATGTTGTCACAAATGGAAACATTTTCTTCTATAAAAGGCTGATTAACTTCAATTATGTGTGTATACCACCTTTTCTTATCCACTATTCTGTTAAAACTCAGGCTGATTCTATATTTTGGCTCTTGTAATACATATACAGATATTTTTGATGCAGTAATTTCAATTTCCTTTTGAAATACATCTGGAAGTCAGGTTGCCAGTTCATATGGAAATTCTATCTTCAGTATTTTGAGGCACTTTCATACTGATTTCTACAAAGGCTGTATTAATTTTACTTTCTCAAAAATTGTGTTTAAAGATTCCCTTTCTTTCAAATTTCTTCACTTGTAATGTCTCCTTTTCTGAAATTGGCCATTCTAAGGGTTAGGGGTATACACCTCATTCTGGTTTTAATTCAGATTTCCCAGATGATCAGTGATACTGACCATTCTTCCCTACACCTGTTGGCCATTTGTATGTCTTCCTTTTAGAAATATCTATTTTGATCCTTTACTTATTTTCACATCAGGTTGTTTATTTGCTTTGAGTTAAATTCGTACACATTTTACATATTAACTATTTATCACATGTATACTTTGAAGATTTTTTTTATTTTTACTTATTCTATAGGTTGTCTCTTAACTCCACTGATTGTTTCTTTGCTATGCAGAATTTTAGTGTAATGTAATTGCATATCTATTTTTGCTTTGATCACCTGTACTTTGGGGATCATGTCAAAAGAAATTATTGCCTAGATCAATGAAATACATATTTTCTTCCATGTTTTCTTCATTTTTTTTTACAGTTTCAGGTATTAAACTTGAAGTCAATTTTGAGTTAATTTTTTTAAATGATGTGAGATAAAGATGTAATTTCATTCTTCTGCATGTGGATATCCAATTTCTCCAACACCATTTACTAAGGAGACTGTTTTTCCCTATTGTATGTTCTTGCCATCTTTGCTGGAAGTCAATGGTTGTAAATATGTATGTATATATATATATATATATATATATGCTCTCCACTCTCAACTTTTTACCATATAAATATCTGTTTTATGTTTGAGGATTATTGACATTCATGTATGACCATCAGTCACACAGAATTACTTAGCACATCTTCCATACTTTCCATATTTTGAAGTATTCTTTCTCCTTCTTGAAAACCTACCATCCTTGTTGTACAGGAAACATATGACGTGTAATTTTAAAAGAAATAATTAAACCATCAACTCCTATAAAAGAACAAAGCTCTATGATTTCCCTGATTTAAGTTTGGTTTTCTGCAACTTCTCCCTTGCTGCCCATATCATAACCTTATCTAACCAGCTGCACTTATTTGCTCCTTTACAAGACTGTGAGTATCCAGAGACTTTGCATCTCCTGGACTTAGTACAATTATTTAAATTTTGCCAATCCTCAACAAATGCATTCGATCATGCATGCATAACTGAACCAGTGAATTTTTATTTAAATATCAAATGCAAACAAGTTCATTCTGTAATTTGATTCTGAGAAACACAATACTATCACTGAAAACTAAGAAGAAAGACTTTATGTTATCAAATTGACTATAATACTAAACATTTTCAAACACAAAATGTCCATATAGAAAATAGTTCAGTAAGTATTGATTCCATTAAACATATTTTCCAATGCTGAACAAAAAATGTCACCAATTTTTTAAACAAAGGAGCAATCTATCAATTTTAAATATTATCCACTATAGATAAACATACTAAGGGTCCCCATAAGTTAGAATGAGGAAAAAATAAGACTACATTTATGTGCTCATTAAACAATCTAGAATAACAAATTTTGCTTCTCAGTTTTTCACAAATATAATTCTTCACAATGATCTTAAAGAATTCCCAGTTTGAGTATCAAGGGCCTTTTCAACATATTCTCTCAACATGTTTTTAGCAAAGATTATAGTCAAACAGGAGATATTTTAAACCAAATAAGACTTCCCAATAAAGTTAGGCATGTTTCTCTTGTGTGGACATAGCAAGTATGTGGCCAAACTGGTCACAGGAACTGGAACCCATGCTACATAAATTCCGAAGTGGACAGGGCCACTGAAATGCACTGTTACTGAGTGCTCCAGGTACCATCTCCCCAGTGAATTCTCCATCTGATAGCTGCATGCAGAAGCTGATGATCTGAGTCCACTCTAAACCTCATGCAATGCTCTGATATTTTCATCGTAGGACTCTATTTTGGGTGATGAGAATCACAATAACAAAGACCTATGGTTGTTGTAGTTTAAATATATGACTAGAAAATGTTGATCCTTAATTTTCTTCAGTGCACAGGAGTTAATCCTCACATCCTACCACCAATGAAAAAAATAACAGGATTGCAGAGTATTATTTGTTAACATATGCTACTCAGACATCCTTTTTTTAATGGCCTTTGCTTCACTAGATAGACATTTGTGATGGCAACACTGTATGTTCTTAACCCATCTGAAAATAAATGCCCTGTAATCTCAGAGGCCAAGGTTAAACAGGACTGCAAGCATGCGTGTCGGTATCCTGTGCCCTTGAGAATGATGGCATTTTAGCTCTTTCACTAAGCTATAATCTTCTTAACTTCAACATTGAGGTTTAAGGAACATATCCAGGAATAAAAGTTATGAGTGTCAAGAAGTTTTAGAATAAAAAGTTAAAAATGTTCCCCAGGCCAATTTTTGATGCAAAAATTTTTTGAGTTGGAAGTTTGATGAAACTATATGGATTAAATACCCTTTGGAAATATTCTGTTTGTTATTTAGGAGGACAGTTGATGGATGCATTTTGCTCCCATTTCTGCCCACAAGAGCAGGCATGGAAGAGCTAGATGGCAAGACTCATCCATGTGCATGCACCTGGCAGAGGCCAACACCTGGTTCTCACTTCCTGCCTCTGAGGTGCCTCTTCCAATTACGGGAGACAGCAGCCCTTGCCATTTTTGGAATTAAAGACATTTAATTTCTGTCACATCTGTCCTTCTAATTTTGTTTCTAGTCAGCATGATTTTTCCAAAAATGCTGCAGCAGACTATTAGAAAAAGGCAGAATGATAAAGCAGAAGCTTTAAAAAAAACTGTATTTAGGTCAAGAGCACTTAAATTTATTATAGAGTTGCATTAAATACTTGCTTTCTACTGGTATAGGTAAGGTTTTTTTTTTTTTTTTTTTTAGGTTAATATTTGGAAAGGGGCCCAAATCCTTCAGTGGTACTCAGAATTGTTTAGTAAGCAGAAATCTTTTGTGCTTCATGTTAAAATAATGTATGACACCATTGTTTCATTTGGGCAACTGCTCAAAAGAAATGAATAATGAACTGCTTTCTAGGTAATAGTCCTCAGGTTGCTTGTTGAAGATAATGTAAAGCTCAGATTGCTAGAATTTCACTCTTATAGTCTATTCATTTCAGCCAAAGCATTAACCAAAAGGAGTGCATAAAAGTAAAATACAGCTGCAATTCAGTATTTTGCAAAGGTTGACCGGTTACCAGAACTGTTTTATTAAATTGAAAATAATGAAAGATTTTTTTTTAATCACTCACTGGAAACTTCTAGTAAAGAACTTTTATGTAGCCAGTACTGTTTCCTTTGCTCAAGATACCACTGATTACCACTCTTAACCACAAATGATTCTTTGGCTTGAAATTCCTATTGTATTCTGTCAAATCAGAAGCATAGCTAGCAATACACTCCAGCACTTTCACATTTCTCCTCTATACAGTAAACCTTCCCTATTTAATCAAGGAACTTTTATAATTGGGAAACATAAAAATGTAAGATATTATTGTTCTGTGAATTTATAAAATATGCAGCATTACTTGCAAGATCGTAAATATGATGGAAAAGCATTAATGGAGTTTAATATAAAAATTACATCAAACCTTGGAGGTGCAGCTCTAAAAGTTATTTGATAATGAAATTAAGGCAAAATAGTACTAACACAGGTTCAATTTTCCATGGGGCACATAATTTTTCCCATATAATGCCTATCACAGTTTCTGTAATAATGATTTCTATCCCACATATATTGAGATTTTTTTGTTTGTTTGTTTTTGTTTTTTGTTTGTTTGTTTGTTTGGGTACCAGAAATAAAATTCATGAACTCACACCTGCCAGGCAGGTGCTTATTCCACTGAGCTTAATCCTCAGCAATATATTGAGCATTTTTATGTATCCAGCAAATTCATTAGTAGTTTTCTCTATGCTATATATTAAAATGTGAGACAACCAAGACAAAGAGAGGCTAGATAATTTGCCCAGAGTCACACAGCTGGGGAAAAGGCAGGCCCAGATTTCCAATAAGCACTGCACTTCACAGCCTGGGGTCTTAACTACCTTGCTACATTATCTCTCCTCACCTTCCCTTTTTCCATAGACATGAATAAAATTATGACAATGATTCTGAAATTATATGTGCTATTATTCAATCATTATTTTTTTCTAGTTTCAGTGGCTATTACTCAGATATCTCCCAAATATCTAAAAAATTATATTCCTAGATCTATCAATAAAATTTGAAACAAACACACATCCTCAGATTCAGTGAAGTATCATGAAACTTTTTTCTGCACATTTTTCTACTGAAACATTGTGAAAGAATGGTGAAGGGTTAGTTATGTCCCACACTGACTTAAGTTCACTTTCTTTTCTTCCCTATATTTTCAATGTAAAAATCTCTGTTACTTCTTTTGTGTATGTTTCATGTGACCTCTCTTCTCACTACCCTTAAGTTTCCTCCTTCTTCTGTTACACCTAACACAGATGATACATGGAAATTCTCAATGCACAGAGATATCACAGAAATTCTTTTGGTTAATACATGTATACATCTGTATTAAAATTTTTCCTATACAAGTTTGTCCCCATGTAGGGACCACCAAGGGTAGAGTTGCTCCTCATTCTTATGCTTCTAAGGAGTTCCTATAGTATCAGTTGCCCTAAGCTGGAAGTTGCATGGATGCTCTCTGTAGCAAAAAAATAAAAAATAAAAAAAAATCAATAGTGGCTCAGTATTGGGATAGCTGAGTGAGTCTTTCTGAAATATTTTGTATAAGGGAAGAGATAAAAGCTTTACCACTGAAAGTGCCTCAAAGAAAAAAAAGCTAGAAGAATGTCATGTTTCCTGGGACAAGTTGAAAACTTGAGGAATACAAGAGGGACTACATCCGCAAAAATCGGCCAAAAAAAGTATCTCAGCAGAGGTCACTGCAAGATTATCAAAGCGTTAATAGGACTGCAGTTTTAGGCATCGGTACATGTCCAAATGTCTGCAAATTTCAGATGATTACAAAGGTGGTGCTGAACAGTATCAAACAACGATGGGGAAATTCTAGACAGTATCGAGGTAAGACTTTGGAGGAATCCAATGGGCAATCCCAAAGTCCCTGAGTGATGAGCAAATAAATAATTTAAAAAAATTTAGTTATCCCTAATAAACCTTCTATATAGCACTTTAACTTCCACAAGGAAAAATGTACAATTTGTTATAAGTTCAATTATAAGTTCCTTTTTCACTTCTAAATGAGATATATCAGAAAAAAAAAAACAGAAATGAAGCCCTGTTAATTCATTCCTTGTTTCACAAGGCAAGGATGGAAAAGCAGTTTAGCCTGTTATAAAATAAAAAGATGAAATAGTCTCAGATTAAATCTTCAAATCAAATTCTTGTAAGAAACTACTAAAACAAAAAGGTAGAATGAGAACAGAAAGTTGAAGTAACTTCACTTGAAGTCATGTGAAGGTAGGTAAGTCAGGAATATTAATAGTTAAAAATCTATTCGGATACATGTGTTCATTTAAATGTCTAGATATAATAAAAATATTTTGTTCTTCCAAAATTCACATGTTGAAAAATAATGATCAGTGCCACGGTATTAAGAGCTGGAGGTTTGAGGAAGTGACTGAGTCAGAAGGGTGGAGAGTTTAGGAATGGGATTGATCCTCTCATAGACATCCAAGAGATTCCCCCACTTTTGCTACCATGCCAGAGAAGAAAAGTACCACTGTGAACCAGAGAGGGTCCTCACCAGATTCTCAATGCACTAGCACCTTAATCTTAAGTTTATCAGACTCCAGATCTGTGGAATATAAATTTCTGTTATTTATAGGCACATGGGTCGTGGTATTTTGCTACAACAGTCAATACTGCTGAAAGCTACCAGTGAATTACCCTGCCAAGCAAACGACTTTGCCACCTATGTAAAATATACCAGAAAACCACACTGTCCAAAGCAACACTTACATGAAGAAGTATGCACGAACCATTTCACTTGCATGGCAAGAATCCTTTCATCTTATAAGCAACTGTAGGTTTCTGATTTGTTTAATGTACTCTACAGACCGCATTTTAGGTAAATTTTATGTAATAAGAGGGTGCTTTCTAACCAGAAGGAATGTTTTTGCTCAAAATTGACTAACTGCATTTGTTTTTAATGAAATATTTTAGAGGTAACAACAGAGATAAAATTCAATTTATCTTGAGGAAGTTAAAACTAAACTAATCCAATCATTTCATATCAACATGCTAATAAATGTTTCAATAGTCTAGGAACAAAATGTTGGAAGGTCATGAGGCACAGATTATTTTATGCTACTACTGTCAGTTTCTTCTGTTCTATTGGCTCCCTGCCTCTGATAATATATACATTGAGCAAAAAAATTCAGTCTGATTATATTTGAAGAAAACATTTTGATAAGCTCTTGGGTAAAACGTTTTCTCATTTTGATTAAGATAGTGTTTATAATTCATTTCTTAAAATTTTGAGTAACCAGAGAGTAAGATGATCATTTTCAGTCAGGATACATTTTATTTTTAATGGTACATTTAATTTTTCTAATGGAAGCATGACTGCAACATATCAGATAAGACAAAATGAGGAAGTTTTCCTACTCAAGTTATGCATTTAAGAAAGTGTCACACTGTTGCAATGACCTATTGTAATCAAGTTTGTGTCTGAAGCAGTTGGCTTTGTTTTAGGATAATGGATCACTGGCTGAAAAAGTGATGAAATCATATATATATATGATACATACATACACTATATAATACATATTTCATTCACATTATTTATCAATTTAGAGCTCAACTTCTTTTTTAACCACTCTATCTAGAAAATTGAATCCATCACATAATTTGGTATTTTCAACCTCAGTTACATACACCTAGACATCCTATACAGTGTAATTAAAGCAAGTGTGTGAATGCCTCTGTCTGACAGGCAAAATAATGAACAAGCAGCCTCTATGTTTGCCTTTAAGACTGATTACATGGCCATCTCTCATCAATTATTAAGATGGTTCAAAAACAACACATCAATTTATTGATACACTACTTGTGCCAATTTCTATTTTTCATATAAAAATCTAATGAATGACAAACATTACTTAGCTTAGTTTATCTTCAGTTACATAAAAGAAAAAGAAATGTTTTTATCGCTCCAGGATAATATTAAAGAGCCAGTAAGGTACTATAAAATGTATGCTTATGTAGTACAGGATAAGGAGAGAAATACATGTCCATCATTTTTAAGGAGATAAGTGATACTATTAACAAACACGTGATACTATTTATAGTAATTTCTCTCTTACCACTGGTCAGTAAACTCCAGCAAATCAGATCACCCATGTATAGATCTAAAATAAGTATCTGCCAGACACTGTTTCCCAGAAGTCAAAAACTAAATTTCAAAATATTTCCATTGAATTTGATTCATTGAATTAAATCTAATTTAAATGTATTTATTTCTTATCATATGACTCAAAATGGGATGAATATCCTTTTATTTAAACTGATGCACTATCAAATAGTGACTCAGAGGAAGCAGTTTTTCCAAAGGCAATAGGAAATGATAATAACAAACTAATAAAAATAAAAATGTTAAACAGTTCTGAGAATCCCAATGGCATAATGGGGTCATTCCATGCAAAGAAACAATTGATAATATTCAATATAATTACCTAACATTTTCATAAAGTGCTTAAAATCTATCAGAAGATGGTGTTTAAAATCTGGAAGACAAATGTTCAATAATTGTGATTTTCAGCATAATTTTAATGGAATAACTGAAGCATAAATATTTCACAGAAATGCTTTCTACTATCAAGTACTTTCAATGTTGTCATCTGCAGAACTTTGACATTCTTCAAATAACAAATTATCATCATTATGAGTTTTTCTGAGCATGTGACACTACTCATGTCTTCAGAAATATATGGCTGATGGACATAAAAGTGACAGCCACCAGGGGAAAATGTTACACAAAAAAGGAGTACTTGGAGAACAGTGGCTGGTTCTGTGTCTTCCAGGGCAAAGGCTGGCCAATAAGAGAATCCACAGAGAATGAGACTAACAAGGGAAACATTTTCCTGCCAGTCCAGGAGTGGAAGTACACAACACAGAGACAGTGACAGGAAAAGGCAAGAAATCCCTGGCACAAAGCTATCTGGAGCAGTCTAGAGAACATGGCTAATCATGAGTCCTGAACATAGGAGAGACTAGACATAAATATTTCTGTTCACATCGCTCTATGCAGATTTTACTCATTCCTCCTATAGTCCTGCTCTACGCAGACTTTTCACAGTTCCATCTTTATTTCCAGCTCTGGCAGTAAAATTCATGAAAGCACAAGATACAATGGGGGTGGCTGGCTGTCCCTGAGCAATTCTTCTTCCTTCTTTCTCTCAAGACAATCCTCTGAGGTTTATAAGCACAAGTACACAGTGACATTATCAAAGCCAATTTGAAAAACACTAAGGCTTGAGCCTTATCCCAGGCCAACTGAGTGAGAATTGATGGGCAGAGCGGCAGAGAGCAGAGAAAAGACAAAAAATGCATGGGTGTTTTTTGTCTCTGCAAATTGTAACAGTCACCATGCTGAGGTAACCCTCACCCTGCCACCCCCACCCCATTCTCCAACAATTGAGAGACACAAGCTAACGTTAAGGTTTCATTAGCTGGAAAACCATAGTCATTACAACCACCTGTAGCACAATTCTAAATAAAAAAGACAATGTAAGAAATCACTCCATTCTATGATGTGAAACTAAAGGCAGAAGAAGTATGTAAAATAAGCATACACTATGTCCAAGGCAAAAGAACTTTGTGAATTTCAGCAAGCACAAGAAGACATAACAGACACGAAGTAACTGGAAACTGAGTGTACAAAATATAGTGATTAATTTAGCAAGTAGAGGAACAGACTGGTTTGGGATAAGATGAATTAGAGAGCCAAATACTAAATTGAGTTTTATTCACCAAGCCATCATGAAATATTTAAGGATGAGAATTGTAAAGAATGAGATATAGAAGACAGAGGCAACAAATTCATAAAATAAAGTCCTCCTCAATGATGAAGTTTCTCACTGGTGATCCTCTCCCATTTCTGGAGAACTCCAATTTCAAGAACCTCCTTTATGAAGACCTTACAGCTCCCATTGCTTCTGTTACTCCCATTCTGGGTCTCTGAGATCAGCATTCCCTCACTGTTTGAGTATCACAGTATTCTAAGGACTTCCTGTGTGTGGGAACTGGGAAAATACCATGTCCTCCAGAAGGAATCTGATAAAGAACATTCTTATTGCTAGGGTTATATTGGGCGTAGTTAACAATAAACATGCATTGGGGCCAAGGGCATATCTCAGTGGCACTGTGCCTGCCCCATAAACATGAGGTTGTGAGTTCAAAATAAATAAATAAATATAAATAAATAAACATGCACTATGCTTCCCAATTATAATTCATTTTATATTAACTATGGCCAGTCACCAAGATTTCAATAAATATTTTCAGCAAACTCAATCTGCAATTATATTTGCTTTGAATTTATGGAAAATCTCAATCTCCTGTAAAATTAATCATTAGAGATTAAAAAAAAAAGAAGTCACATGAATAACACAATGCTTTAAATGAACTGGCTGGGATTGATCAAGGTTCCATTTCTGGAGAAACACAACAGGCCAGCCACCTCCACCTGAGAAGCAACAGGGGACACCACAAAACTAGCTCGTGTACCAGATAATCAATGTTGAAATGTCATTCAAAACACCTTCTTCAGCAGAGAGTAGAAGTAGGCAGAGTAGAATCGAAATGGATGGAAACAGATGGAAGCTTAATGGAAAACCCAAAATTTGGAAGCCATAGAAGGAAGAATGAAAAATACTAGTAGTGATCAATAAAAAGGCCCTCCACAGGGATACTGTGCCTGTGACATTAACTGTTTTTTTCTAACTGCTTCCTTTTTGGGTGAAGCAGAAACCCCCATGAAAGGGGAAATTGAAGGTCTGTAATGGTGCAAGGAAAAGAGTAGTGAGGGAAGAGCTTCTTGACCTTGCATTTATGTTCACATCTTTTCCATGTTCTAAAGCAAAGGTGTACCTCACAATCTTCAAAGAGAATGCCTACTTTTAAGCCTCCTGGAGTTATGTTACTACATCCAGCATTCTGATTAGGAAGGTCCTTTTACTTAGCAAAGGCCAAATTCTATTGACTGAAATCTGAAATATTCTTCCCCTTGGCTGGACACATAGTTCTTGGTAATGAGTTCTTTCATCCCCAGCCAACACTTTTTCCATGCAGTGGTTCAGAGGAAAAGACCAGCAAAAATCCTAGAAGTTGGGGAACCCAGCACATAAAGTTAGAGTCACAGTGGCAGAGCAAGTCTATGAGAAAGGAAGGCAGGAGAGATCCCAAAAGATGGAACTGTATTTAACAGGCATGTCTCTGATCCCAAGGAAAGAGGGCAAACGTAGGAAATAAGCACTAAGATTTTGTCCAGTAAGCCTTTTGCATCTTTTAAAACAGCATTTTCTATAATGTTCCTAAAATAGTTTACTTATTTTAATACTACTTGCAAATAGTTGAATAAGCAAAAATTGATTTTTGGAGCCATTTTATCTTTCTACTAAATACTTCTACTATTCCCATACTACTCAAAGTATGTTCTAGTTGTAGAGAACTCCTATCCCATGTATCAGTAACTCTATGTCTTAATACCTTAACTAAAAGTATAATTTAAATGCAGGGGTCATTCTTTTTATGTCTCAGAATTTTCTATTTCCACTTATATGAGTCAACTCCCAGAAATCATCAAGACTTGGTGGCTTCATGAACAGATACATTGAAAATTCTGTGTAAAGCTGTACTCTAGTACATATCTCAGAAGACTATAACACTTTTTAAAAAACTAATTAGGCATAGGTACCATGTCTTTCTCATTTGCATTTTCAAATGCTTGATACAATAAATATGTCTTCTATGGAAGCGTTAACAATGAGAGAATAAAAACTTCCAAAATTTTCATGTTATTAAATACAAGCCATAAAATCCTGAATGTGACAATATTGTTAATTTCATTTTGGCACCATTTATTTATGAGCAATTTCATTTTTCCTTGGGAAAGGATAAAGAAACCTCTACTATTAAATCACATTGTTTTATAAAGTCCTAAATAATAACTATTATACATGAAATACATAAGAGGACAATATGTAAGATGCAAATCTATTTCACTTCTTAAAATTTGTATTAAACATATATAAGGTCATTAGAAATCCCCTGAAATTTACTAAAGCAGCCTTTATTGTCTGCAATTTTTTGGTGCAGAGGTTATATTCTTCTGATTCTTCTGACTCTCCAATAATGGGACAGATTTCCTATAGTCAGCGCACTAGTCCCTACTCTGTACATCTGGTTTCTAGTTCATGATTTCCCATATTTTAATGGACTATTTCAGCTCTCTCACTGATTTCTCAATCACTATGCTTAATAGAAATATTTTCATGAGTGCCTATATTTTCAGTTTCAGAAGATCAAATACAGTTCATGTACTTCCCATTTGAAATACTTGCCAACTTTATCTAATATCCTGTTAAACTAAAATAAGAAATAAAATTCCAAAAAATGAAAAATCAAGATTCAAATAAACATTAAGATGAATAGCATATACAATATGAAAATTTCAGAAAAAAAGGTGTATTTCTGTTTCATAGTAGCAAAAAAGAAGTGTTTTATCCAAATTTAACAGGAATTTAAATTGTATTTCAGATGACTTCCCAAAATCTTAAATTATATTACTAAAGTATTTCAAGCACATAATAAAAATAATAATTAAATCAAGTTAAAATTCTCCTGAGATTATTCTAGGCTAAATATTTTACCTACAAAGAACTAATGTAGAAATAAATGGAACATAAATTAAATGACTTGATTTATCTGACTCAATCTAAAGTGATTTTTGTTTTAAAAACTGCTAAATGAGTACTATATTTGAAAACCAAATGAGCATGTCTTTTTAACTAATTCAGATACAACATAAATGGAAATGAAAATTCTCTTGGAACAGTCTTTAGGTTGACTGTTGTTTCCTTAATTAAAATTCCATTTCCTTTGGATCCCCTTAGTTTTAAGAAACAATTGTCAGTGATGCTCACAGGTGCTGATTAAATAGCACACGCACAATGTGTTTGACACTCATTTTTATGATTAACAATAAAAATATATACTGTCTATTTTAAAGCCTTTAACATGCATTAATCCCAATCAACCTCTGAAACGGTCCTCATATCCTAAGAATAATGGGGAAGAATTTAACTCCTATTTCCTTAATTGTTCACAGTACATAATGGCATGATTCCAAAGTGTGTAATTGGGGAAATAGGCAAAAAAATAATATAAGATTATGTGGAAAAACACTACAAGAAACAATGGTCAAGATAGAGACCAACAGTGATAAAGCATATTGATAGCATATATCCTGGATATGATGTGATAGAAATCGTACTCTTTCTCTGTGGTTTTCCTCCCTCAAACCCAAATCCCTGTGTAATCATAAGAAAATACTGGGCAAGTTCCCATCTAGGGACATTCTACAAAAATATCTGACTGATACTCTCTAAAACTGTCAAAATGTTCGAAACACACAGAACTTGAGAAACTATCAGTAGAGCAAAGAGGAACCAAGAAGTGTGATAACTAAATATTAAGCATCCTGGATAGAATCCTAGAACAGAAGGTCATAGAAAAAGCTAAGAAAATATTAGAGAACTACAAAGCTAGTAATAATGCATCACTCTTGGACCACTAATTGCGACAAATGTACCATAGCATTGCAAGATGTTCATAAAAGTGCAAATTCGTTTTGAAAATTGTAAGAACTATCTGCGTTATGTGTAGTATTTGTCGAATTTGTTCCAAAATAAAAATTTTACATAAAGCAGTTTGACAAACAAATTCTCACAAAAATACATAAATATGTTTATCCTAATTTACCAATGAAAAAATTCTCCCATTGAATGATCTATCTGGATCATTAGTGGAGGATGGAGATAAACTATTAAAGGAACTGAAAATATAAAAGGAAGATTTTCCTCCAATATAAGAAGTGTTCATTCATTTTTAGCATGTTACTTGTGTTATAGACTTCACAAATCCACTTGAGTTAAAAATAGTATATTCTTATTTGCACAAAGTTGGGGAAAAAAGGAAGGTTTGTTCGGTTACTTTCTATTAAACTCATCCACAAAACACACTAGGCTTACACACTCATGAACACCCAGTAAAAGTAAGTTTTTCAGCAGTACAGCACATGCCTTGAAAAGTTCTTTCTTGAAAGTAGTAGAAGCCAATCATTTAGATCTCAATTTCTGCAGTCTTGGCTGTAGGGAACTTTTCTGTAGATGTTGGTTTCATTTTCTCCTAACCTATCTCGTCATTTATCCAGAGGTCATTCTTATCTCTTTTTGGTTGAACCTCAAGGTTGTCCCAGCTTATCTTTGTAATGTTTCTGCACCTGGTGTCCCTGATCTTATTAAACAGCTCATCTCCCATTTTCAGCTTGTGATTTTTCTAGACAATATTTTTAACCATATATTTCTCCTTCACCGATTGTATTTTGTGCAGTTGAGTATTTCCAAGCCAAGTTTATAATCAATAATGTTCTGATGTATGTTTTAAAAAATAACAAAAATGTTTGCATTGTTTTCTTCATCAAAGGCAGGACTAATAAGGAGGCTGTGTTTGCATTTATAGAAATAATATTATTAGTTTAACAATTAGCCTGTGTCAAATAAGAATTTACTTTTTTCAGTGAAATGAATAATTGAGTTAGTGTCCTTTCTTTCCAAAAATTTAAAATTGGATAGTAAAATGGATTTTGCACAATGATCTCTACAGTTCAGTGATTTAAATCTGTGGTTATGTAAGCTAATACTCTATTTTCTTTTTTTTTTTATAATAAAGCTTTGTCTCATGTAGGATTCCTATGTCTCTACATCCTAAAAGAGAAGTGCTAAGACATTTAGAATTCAATAAATTTCTCCCTCTAAACACGATTTTTTTATATACTCATACAACTCTAATCTTGCCTTCTAAATAGTCCATGCCACATCACAATGGGAGAAGCTGAAAGACAATGATGTTAAGGCCAGACTATGGGCAGACAACAACAATCTGATTGTCCCACGCTGAGATTTCTCTGACAGTCCAGGGAACCTCACTGTCCCTGATTCTACTGCCTACAGCTGACCAATAAAGCAACTGTTCATGATATAAAAGATCAACAACCAGAGAAGCAGTTTCAGGAAGCCTCAGTGGAGATCTGGGAGCAGAGCCCTGGACTCTAGCACACAAGATCTGGATGAAAAGAACAACCTCTTCTGGGATAACACCTGGATGAGTGGAATCAGGGGACATTTTCAGGCATATCAAGCCAGGAAGTACCCAGAAAGGATAAGTACTCTGGATTTTTGGTGACCCTACCTTTATTTTCTTGCTCTATCATTTTGATACGATCTCCCTTTACAAATAGTTCCTCGGGTTCTCGCCTACACCTCCAGGATATAAACACAAGTTAAACATCTTTTAAAAAATTCCAAGGCCTAACTATGCTTTTTTGGCAAGTGGCTGAATCTTTATATGTACTCATTGATCTCTTTAGGAAACTAAAGCAAAAATGAGAAGACCATCTCAGAAAGTATGCAAACATATCGTGTCCTGGCTAGCTGCAGTTTGTTTTATTGCAGTTAGGAATGTGAAAATAACATGTAAGATTCAAGAGCAGAATAAAACAAAGAATATAATTATCTAAAGAAGGAAGATTCCTATAAAAAGGTTTTCTGTTGTTTCTTTAGATAATATTAAAAGATACCAGAATGTTGGAGCTATTAAGCTACAAGAAGAAAGTGTCCAAAAATTCAACCCTAAAATGATCTTTGAAATAAAGCTGATTGGGAGGGGATTTAGCTCAGTGGCATAAGCACCTGCTTGGCAAGCATGAGGTCTTGAGTTCAATCCCTGATACCAAAGGGAAAAAAATGGTATTTTTGAAATAAAGCTGATTATCCCAGTGACAGCTATATTTAGGTGTCGTTATTTCAGTTAAACTCTTCAAGTATTGTTCAAAATTAGGTACATAAACAGACATTTCAAGTTGCTTAAAGTATCTCAGACCCATATCCTTTCTGACACCAAGCTTGCCTCTAAAGTAACAGAAATGCCAGGATACGACTTTCTTCAGTAATGCCATGTTCATGAATGAAAAGAAGAAATGGAGTGGGAATAACATGGTTAATGAAATGGTTTCTCCCTATTTTTCTGACTGAATGGAGCAGCCTTTTCTCTGTTCCTACACTGCTACCTCCCAAAGGTTCCTGTAATTAAAATAGAACCGAAAGTTTTTCAGTTGGTGGGCAGAAGTGAAGATTACAGCTGTGTCCTTTAAGGATTGCCAAGAATTGCTGCAGTCAAATCTATAATTTAGTGATTCAGAGTAATTTTGAGATGACAAAAGTCCCTAAAAAAGTCCATTCATTGAACTATTTTAGGATTTTATGCTATAGAAATTTTATCAATTTCTTCTACTTGGCCACAATCATTGCTTTATTTCCAGAAAAATCCCTTGCAAAAAATTCTACCAAGATAAGTTAATATTTATTCAATGTGATCAAAAGACTTGTTTATAGCTAATCTCCCATCCAAGTACTACCCAGGCCCGACCCTGCTTAGCTTCCAAGATCAGACGAGATCGGGCACGTTCAGGTTGGTACAGCCGTAGACAAGACTTGTTTATGGCTAATCTAAAAGAATTACCATTTTAGAGCTGAGAAGAGCTAGATGTTGACTTATTCAAGCTCAAACGAGCTCAATTAAGGTTGATTGAACTGGGTGTGCAGAAATTAGATGGTTTATCCAGTGATACATAGCTAAAGAACCAGAGATCAGAACCCAGGACTTGATTGCAAGGCAAGTGCTGTGTTTCACATGTTCTTCTTCTACTAAATAATCATGTGTGGAATAACAAAAATATTCTCATAAGGATGTTAAAACCTTCAAACATAATTTTTTCCTTCCCTAGTGGTATCCTGAAATGTCTGAAATCAATCAGGGTCAATCTGACAAAGAAAGAAAGAAAGAAGGAAGGAAGGGAAGGAAGGAAGGAAGGAAGGAAGGAAGGAAGGAAGGAAGGAAGGAAGGAAGGAAGGAAGGAAGGGAGAGAGAAAGAGAGAGAGACAGAAAGAGAAAGAAAGAAAACTTTAAATGAACTTGGCCCAGCCTTTCTCAAAATTAATTGTGATTGATCACTTTAATTTTCCTCCTAACAGGTAAACTGCCTTTTATGAAAACATGCTTAATCAACCAATTTTTAATTCCATGACTAGGAATATATTCTAGGGGCCCAATATGACAAACTTTGGAAACATATTTTTCATTTACATGCATTTCGTAGCACAAACATGAAAATGACCAGACCTTGTCAATAAATAATTTGTTGGCTTTGCTTGGTGGAATCTAGCCTATGAGGTAAATTATGTGAACATCCATGAATGAAAATTATGTGCACATTTAATGTCAAAAGATGCTCTGAGCTTCTGCTTTCTGTTTTGTTCTTGGAAATTTTTAAATAGTCTGGGGCTTTGAATCCTTTCTTAGATTTTTCTCATACCATTGGGGAAAAAAATCACATCTACTGAAACCAAGGGCAGAGCTTCCGTCTGCACAGAACCCGAAATGCTACTCCCCTCTGCCCCCTACGCACATCAGACTTTCCTGCCTGAGATTAAGCAACAAACACCACTCAGAAAAGAAAAAGGGACATTTCTTTTACCACCAATCCTTACAGCATTTCCACAAAAATATGTCTTTATACATGTATAAAATGTGTCTTTATATAGTGATATATAATTTTATTATTCATAGGTGTATATGTTACACACACACACACACACACACACACACCATCTTTACCATCAAAAAAGCTCCACCATTCTTGGAACTCGGAATATCAGCACTTCATAACCTAATAGTAACACAAACATCTACATTGTATGACGGAAATTTTCTTGCTAGAAGCTTTCGTCAAGATACACAGTCAAATGTTATTTCTTTATTTCAGAACCTTGAAGCAATTCTAAATATAATCAAGTTTTCACAATAAGAAACTGTAGATTTATTAAAAGTCTACCGAATTTCTTTTGTTCTATTTCAGGTACAGAAATCACTGGTATCTGTCCATAATAGCTGTGCTCAGTCGCTATTGTTAGAAATTTAATAATTGCTTTTTCTTGAATTTCATAACTAGTTGTCACTTTCCATCCTTTTAACAGCTCTTATTCAAGCACTTAAAGGAGGCTGAACTTGATCTTGTTTCACTTGATCTAGTGAGTCTGCTCAAGGGCTGACTTAACATTACCATTACCATTACCATTACCATTACCATTACCATTACCATTGCCATTGCCATTGCCATTGCCATTACCATTACCATTAAGGGGCTGATATTCACTCAACAAATGTGAAGCAGGCTGTGCTCTTCAGGAGCCTTCTGGGTAGGTTATCTGAGAAAAGTATATACATAGATACAGAGAGAGAGAGAGAGAGAGACAGAGACAGAGACAGAGACAGAGACGGGGAGAGAAAGACAGAGAGATAGAGAAAATATACATGGACAATGCACCCTAGTAACCTGTACAAAGTAAAGGAAACCAAAGGAAGGAATCACCTTTCAGTAGTTGAGAACAACTATCAGGGCTCAAATCAATGGTGAATTGCAGATTCTACAAAAGAGGAGCTAAGGGGGCAAAGAAAAATACAAATAAACAAAAAGTCTGCCAATAACTATTTTGACTTTTATTGGTACTTTCCAGGAATCCAGTACATATCAGATCTTTCTAAAATCAATGAATGCCCTCTAAGGCTTTAACATTTATAGGGCTTAGTATCTTTAACAGTCAAATGCATTCTAGTTTTATTTCTAGTTTATTGGTATGAATTTTATTAGAACATAAGCCTGTTTTGTCCATTGACAATTTTAACTATCCATGGCCTATTAAAAATTATGCATTGCATATCTGTTAATCTAACTAAATGAGCAAATACTCGAGCCTTTCATTTTAACATACATTTACAGGCCACATTCCCTGAAGAACATACTGGGTCTCTCTAACCTATAAATGTGAGTCACAAAGAAATAAGGGCTGGGAGGTATAGTTCAGTGGAAGACAGGGTGCTTAGCATGTGTGAGGCCCTGATCCTCAGTATGGAAAAAAGGGAGAGAAGGAAGGGGAGAGAGACAAAGGGGAAAGTTAGTAAGCTCCGCTTTGTCTTATAAGGGTCACAATTAAATAGAAAACAACTTCAGGTTCAATTTAGTTACTTCTCAATTCTGCAAAGCTACACTTTCTAGGAGCAGGAGCAAGAGTCAAAATGAGGAGCCAGAGTCAAAAGACAGGAAGGGCATCCACCCACACTGCCTGATGCTGACTGCTTCTCCTGGATACTTTGTTTCACACCTCCTCCATTTCCCATGACTTTGTCCAGGCTGCCAGTGTTCACACTTCTGTTGGGTTAATGCAATTTCCTTTCTTGCCTGCCTTCAAGAGGAAAGATGATTAAAATGCATCTAGTTCTGTAGTCTGAAGCCTGCACTTAAGATCAGTGGCAAAAATAGGTTTTCAATTTCAAATCTATGAATAGGTTACTAAAGTGAGTTTCCAGTGAGTAGGCTGTAAGGCATGTTAATTCTAACTTTAAGTCAGATCTCTCCCTGCCTTCAACATGACTCTCTGCCTAATTCTTTATTTTTCTCCCCTATATATTTCCATTGTGTCAGTTGTCCATAGTTCTAGTACAAAGGGAACTACTAAAAATAGCAAGACTAAAGAAAATTTTCTATGAACAAAATATGCTTTCTGAGCAAATTATTTTTCATGTGATTTCCCTGCACGCAGTGTTAAATAACTGTAAGAGGGAAGACAGAATCTGTAACTCAGAAAATACCATTTTCTTGTTAGATCTGTGCAGAATGAATCACATTGCCAGTGTTCTTCCTATTTCAACAAATATTACAAATATTGTTGTTTCGTTTTAAAGAGAGAAAACATAGTAGAAAAGTTGCATTATTTCAAGGAAAAAGAGAATCATAATGTGTTGAAACTAAGAATATTTGCTCAAATTCTGTGTAAGATATACAAGTTGTATAGCTATGCTTCAGATACTTCATCTGTCTATATGGCAATAGGGTGATTTTGGAAAAATCATAATGAGCCAAAAAATAAATAAAAAAGAAACCCTGTGTGATGGCTGCAGAAGCATGCCTCCTAACCTCTGCCCTCCTTTGACCACCTATTAATGTCACATCGCATATGAAAATGAAGACTGCAGAGGAGACAGAAACTGAACTGTCATTTGAACCCATATCTATCTAAATCCAGATTCAAAATCCTTGAGAAGCTAGAGATGGAAACACCCTACAGAGGATGCACTTTCAGCCAAGCCAAAGTTAAATTTTTAGGTAAATATAGGTCAAACCTAGAAACTAGGTGAGTTCTCAATTAAAATGCCTCAACGAGTATGATAAAATGATTAGGCCAAGGGCTTATAAGAGTATTAAATTAGAAGGACCAATGAACACATTAGTATTTATACGTGACGATGCAGTTTGTCCAACATAAGGCATTTTACATCATTAAATCCTTTATTGTGAAACAATTTGATACCCTAATCTAAAAGACCAGTTAGTACTTTGGAGAAATTATTGGAGACCAAAAGAAAGAAAGAGAGGGACAAAGAAAGAAGGAAGGAAGCTAGTACTGACACTATGTTAACAAAGGATTCCTTATTCCATTCCATTAAATATAATGTAGTTATGAAACTTCTGATTATTTTTATGTTGAAGACCACTTTACAAATAGCTATAAATGCTTCAAGTACTTATATGCTCTGTCCCTCGGCTCCCATTCCACTGGGTCCTCCACTTTATGCTCAGTGTTTGTCGATGAGAACAGAGCAATCTTGAAGCTGTATTCTGAGTTGTCAGTCTGGTATTTAGTGAAAATAAGTCTGAAAGGTCCCATAATCTTCCAGGAGTATCCCAAGCTGACTCCCAAGCCTTCATTCTATGAACCTCTGGGGAGCATTCATGATCCAAAACACAGTACCATCTCAGGATCTGAGTCCATAATTTTGTTCATATCTGGGCATTTGAAATAATTTGACAAAATTAAATAACACTCATATAGTTGGTTCTGCATTGGTTTCTTGATCTTTATCTTATCTTCTGTAAATGATGGAGAAATTTCTCCCAATGAATTATTTCTTAGCACTGCTTCGCAGCTTTCAATGTGGTTTCAAATTTATCAACCATTTCAGCAGTTCTTCTCTACCAGCGAGGCTCACTGTGTGAATTATTTTCCTCCATTAATCTCCAAAAACTCTTAAAAATCATTCATGACTGCACTCTATAAGTTCTTGCAGTATGAATTTAAAGTTTCTGGTTTTAATTCAGCTACAGCATTGCTGAAGATTGTTACTGTTTCAGCAATAGTGAATGATTTTCAGCATTGCAATATGCCTGGAGTAAGGAATGCATGAACTGCTGACCAAATGTGCTTAAATACCAGCCAGGTGGATGTGGGTTTTACAAACTGAACCCTGTCCTGCTCATGAGGCTGAAGCACTGTGGCTTCATTTTGTGGTAAAATCCAAACTTGCCATTTTCATTTTGAAGGCAGAGTTTCAGGATGGCCTGGATGCACTGCTGTTATGAACAGGTTTTAATTTTCAACTCTTCCTCTTCTAACTAATTTCTCAATTTGGGAATGAAGTATTAGAGGAGACATTTCATAAGCAAATAGCTGTCGCACACTCTCTGATTATGTTAACACAGCACAAGTAGATCAGTTTTGTTTTTGGAAGTGCATGGTTCTCTGGTCTGCACTTTGCCTACACTATGTCTGCCTTTATCATATGCCTGCACTGTCACCACACAGCTCCAAGGTAACGTGTTGTTCCATGTTTTAAACTCTGGTGTCTTTTTCATACTTTGATAAATGTAGTTTCTACTGAGTACCTTTTTCTGCAAAATCCCAGTTTCATCACAGCTAAAGATCTAAATACCTTGAATCAGACCTTTCCTAATTAATCAAATTCTTCATGTCTCTCAGAAATGTAGCAACTTTTTCCTCAATGGATTGAGAGATGCAACTTGCCTGGCCATTTGAATATTTTTCAGTCCAAATCTTGGTATTATTCATATCAGGAAATTCCTTAATAAAGATAAGATTCCTTAATAAAGATTCCTTAAAAAGATGGTATAATATGATGCCATTAATTATGATAAATTTATGAGTTCCAATCTCTAATATGGTATCTTTTCCATCTTAATTGACACTTGTTTTGGACTGTGGCCATAACTTTTGCTTTATAAGGTACAATAGCAAAACTAACATGATTTTTTTTCTTCTTCACAGTTTCAGAAGTAGAAAAATGTGTTTTTACTGTCAATCTTTGCAAACACAGTATACAGCTTTTACCATTTTTTATTAAATGAAAAACTTTTAGCTTTTCACCTAAAGGAAACTGCCAAAACTACTACTCTTATGGCTTGGGGTTATTATTAAATAGAACTAAAGCTCACTGAACACAAGTACTAAGATACTGTGACAGTTAAAGGAATAACCTAGAGGGATACTGAATAACAAAAGGGCCAATAGCATACGCAGTGTAGATACATTGGACAAAGGAACAATCAGTATCCTGAACAGGATACAATGGGATGATGCAAGATTTCATCTTCAAACAGAGTAAGAATTAAATCTGTTTACTTCTGGAATTTTCCATTTGATATTTTTTTCTGATTATTGCTAATCAAAGGTAACAAACATCAGAAAGAAAAACTGTGGATAAAAAGGGATTTTTTAATTTATTATTCAGAAAGTAATATGAATAAAGATACTAAGAAGGTATATAAGTCAGCTCTAAAATCTATGAAGTCTTTTACAGCAAAGGGTCATGCTTCTCTTAATTTGTTCCAGTTCCTGGAAATGATCCCAATGGGTATTACAAATACAGGTGCTTCAGAGCTTAGGAATAAAGTAATATCTGAACATCAGTCAATCTAAGAAAAACCTGCAATTTCACTAAATACAATTATAAAACACACTATGTACAACAATGCGATAGATACATTAGTACAAGAAAAAGGGTGGACACAAAAATATATTATACATTTCTTACTAAGTAATCAGATATATGGGAATTTATTCCTACAAAACCTGTCCTAAGTTTTATAGGTTGAAGAGACACATATGCTTAAGAGATAAAACAAAATTCTGGTCTCATGTTATTAAATAATATGAAAATTTTAAAACTACTTCTTTTCTCCAGGCTATATTTGTATTTGACTTGATTCTCAAAGCTTTCAAATAGTGTGGCATGGTGATATGGATTTGTCTGCCAATTTGTCAGAGGATTCTACAGCAGGTTTTTTTAGATCTTTAACAGAAAGAGAAGGTGAATTACCTACTTTTGTTTTCCAGTTCCATTACGCAGAAAGTACACACTTTGAGGTGCCTTGCAGGAAGAACTGCTTACTACTTAGCTGAATCTGCTTCTGTCAATAAGTAGCAGCTATGGAGATTGCTGTTTCCTTTTTTAGATTTATATATTGCTGTAGGCTTTTTAGCATTATAAACTCTTCCTCATATAAAGAGCCTTCTTTTTAGATATTGGTAAATTTGGAGTAAGTTAAAGTGTTTTAATTCAGGATGAGTAATGATACCTCACTGTCTTTGCCAGTACTATATGAATTACAGACAGAGAAAATCAGTTGTGAGAATCAATACTCTCTGCTCTGTGCAATATAATAATGTCATTTTCCACTGTTTCAAAAATATGTCCAGAGACAAATAGAAAAATTCAACTTCTGTTGTTAAAAATTCAATTTTCAATTCCCTCTTCAACTCTTAAATACAACAATTTCGATTTTCTAAAGACATTTATACTATCAAACATCTCAAAGTACATATAAATTTTTGTGACATGCTATGTACAACAGGGCTTACATTCTGGGCATGGCAGATAAATCTCTACATGGGCAAATTCTCCACCCACAACCTAGGCTAACGTACTCTGACTAGTGTAACTAGGGAACATTAAGTGGCTTAAATAACAGAAATTTATTGCTACTAAGTTCTAGAGGCTCCTATCAATGGTGGAGCAGCAAGGGTTACTTTTGAGAACAGTGAACACAAGATTTATCCCAGCATTCTTTCTTTGGCTTGCCTTTGGCTATGTTCTTTCTCCCCCTTTTCAGATTGTTTTTCCTCTACACATGTCTTTATGCCCAAATTTCTCTTTTTTATAAAGATACCATATATGTAACCCTCAGGACTTCATTTTTAATTGATGACCTCTGTAAGGATCTTGTTTCCACGTAAGATCACATCTAAAGTACTGGAGGAAAGGATCAGGACATGAATTTTGCAGGATCACAGTTTAATCCATGCTGTTACCTATTTAGGGACAGTCACTTATAAATCTTCTGCAAAATGTGCAAAGTACATCACTGATATTCACTTTGCCCTAATATCATTGCAAATATGATGAAATAGGATGTAAGATGTGATATACATACATATATATATGTATGACTTTATTGATTAGTATTAGATTTAAAAAAGCAAGAGAAACAAAATGCATTTCCCAAGTAAAATAGGCAAGTTACAACTTTGAGAAAGGTTTCTCATACAAATACAATTTCACTTACTGCTCTCTAAGAGATCATCTACTTAGTAGCTTGTAGAGACATAAAATGAAATATGCCTCCCAAAGGTAAGCAACTGTTCAGTTTTTAATGGGAGGCCCTAGAGCATGAAAAAGGGAACATATTGCAATCTTTTTCTAACCAATTTTATTGTTTGGATTTCAATCATGCTGAATCAGTAGCAGTTACTTGCAAATAGCTATTTCATGACTTCTGAAAACCTTTGTTTTATACACTGATTCACAGAAACTGGTGACATTCATTGAGAATCTAATAATCATTCTAAAAATACCCTAAATGCAGGAAGATCACTGAAAATTAACATGCACACAGTAGGAAGATGCTTATGTGATTCATGCTGATTTGTGGGCCACTAGAATGTAATTCAATTGTTTCTCAGTGGCCTTCCTGATATGTGCCTATAAATATTATGAACTTTCATTGGCTTTATATAGGAATATCTATATATAGAAAGGTAATTTCCATATAGTATATTTGAATCACAAAACATTTTTGGAAGCATGGAAATTGGATTCTTGTAAAACTTGTATGTCATGCTTTGACATTTTTCACAGCTTACAAAACTAAGGAGTACAAAAGATTAGTAAATTACTCAAGACAACCCTGCTGGTAGTAGTCCAGACTTAAATCCAGATCTTTTTACTCCAGACCTCAAGCACTTTCCTTCAAAAGAGATTCTCTTCTATTTACTAGGATTTCTTGGTGTCCCTACAATACCAAAAGAGTTTGTGAACATCACATCTTTTTACTTATTCATGTGGGTTTTTTTTTTTTTTTGTACCTGGGATTGAACTCATGACCTCACGCTGTGCCACCTTGCCTGTCAAGACTCAGGTTTTACAGGTTAAGAAAAACATATGCCTTACTTTAAAACAGCTAGCTAGCATGTGGCACTACATGGTTCATAGTGGGCACTAAATATATGCTTACTATATGTACTGAAAATTGAAATCTCAGCCATGAGTATTTTCTTCTTTTGTAAAAAATAAAAAAAAAGGTTAGTAGAATTATCAAATAAAAGTAGTGAAATGCTGTTATCATGAAATACTGAATAAAATCACAAAGAAATTCTAATTACATTCAGCATAATTAAAACGTTATAAGCTCATAATAATTGGTTAATACTTGGGCAAAAAGCTGACCATATAAAAAGTAGGGCAAAGTATTCGAGAAAATTCTGTACTCATCCCTAAAATTTCTATCCAATTCCTGTTTAATTACATTGACAAATATATTATCATTAAATTTAGTAGAGTGAATGAGAAAGTCAAAGGCCAGAAACTGAAGATAATAATACAGTTTATGTATATTTTTAAAAGCCAAATTTAAATGGCCTTGAATCAAGGCCGGCAGCTTCCTGACACTGTTGGTTTCAAGCAGGAGCCTAAAGAGATGTCTTTCTATGGTCTGTTGGCCATTTCAAAACTTGGGCAGTGACATGGTCAATTCATTAGAAAGAAACAGCTTACTACTACTAAAGAATTAACTTTCAGCCAGGTGTGGTGGCACAAACATGTGGCCCCAGCACTGAGAGGCTAAGGCAGGAGGATCGCTATGAGTTTGAGGCCAGCCTGGGCTACGTAGTGAGACTGTCTCAAAAAACACACAAATTGACTCCTCTCCCTGGTGAGGGGCTATAAGTGCGGCAGGCTGCGGAGGCCCAGTGCAGGAGCCACCGGCATCTCCTGAGACCCATGCCATGCTGGGACCTGGGGCCCCGGGAAACCAAGCAACCACTACTCTCCTTGTTTTGTTTAATTTCAACATACATAAAAGTATGGACAGCTATTTTGAAGAGAACTAGAGACACTACGACAGCCATTAGTGACATCTCTATTGTCTGGTTTTGAAGACCTAAAACGCCTTCTCATTCTGTTCTGATTACTTTTACACTATGTTGCTTTGTATGAATTCTCTGTATGCAAAGATATGGACAACTATTTGGAAGAAAACAAGAGACAATATGATAGATAGTGAAGATCTCTGGTTGTCTAGGTTTGAAATTTATACCTCTTACATTGCTTTCTTATGTCCTCTTTTGTTCTGTTTTGTTGTGTTTAATTTTACCCCCTTTAAAATAAAAAATAAATAATTTTTTACAAAGCCAGATTTAAGCAAGGTTAAACTATATAAAAAAAAGCCCTGGAAAATACATTAGAATCTCTAAAGACAAAAGTTTCCATCACAAATTAATGCATTCATCTATTCTACAAATATGGATACTCTATGCCAAGCACAAAGAACACAGGAAGGAATTTTAAGGATGATATACTTAAGCTTTTCATTTTCATATTTATTTTGCTCCCACACAACTCTTTGTTCCTCCTGAAATAAAATCATAATAGGAATCCTAGTGCCTAAAGAAAGAAAATGCAGGCTACTCTCATTGAAGTATGAATAGAGGATTGGCAATAAGTCAATTTCTATCCTGAAGTCAATTACAAAACTATTGGTCCAGTCTTCCAAACATCTGGATTTTAAGCAAAAGATTTTTCCTTCTAATGCATATAATGGAAATTTATGTACATGCATTGTTTATGTTTACCCTCAGACCAGTAAATATTTTTCTCGTTTAATTTCAGATTTCTCACTCTTGTACTTCTATTTGTTTCTTCACCTTTCTAGCAGTTTTCCATTCTTGGACTCTCTGGGTGTTAACTCCTATGCAGAAATCATTGAACACTTGCCATTATTCTTTGCTCCTTCACAAAAACAGACTGCTGCACACAAGTCTTTGGAATAAAGTATTCCCCATGTGTAAAAGACAGCAATCAAAACTGAAGCACGTGGTTGCAGGTAACAGGCAATTAGAAGACACCAAAATGGCTGATAAGGGAAAGACCCTTTTAGAGTTTGCAAACTTGACTGTGAAGAGAGTAGGGTATCACAGAAAAGTAGCAAGATGTTTCGACCTCTTCATTCATCATCTTAATAATCAACTTTTAATTTCACTGAAAATAGTACCGCATAATAATTAGTGCATTGTGATAGAAATTAAAATCACTGAGGTGTTTCTGTCAGGGCATTGGGACCTTCTGACCAGTGTCTGATGTGACAAGGCCATCGGTCATTCAGGTTTATTCTTCATCTTTCAAAGGAACCTAAGCCCAGGCATCAGAGATCCTGTCATGATGCCACATTTGTCTTCCATCATGAATGAGCTAAATAACAGTAAGAGCCAAACAGCAAGGTGACATATAACTGAATAACCAAGAGTCTTGGTAAAGGGGATCAGTCCCTGCATCTATTTCAGGTATGAATTATTAGGCAGACAAAAAAGAACTTGGAAGAATAACATTTTTTTATAGAAACATAAAAAAAATTACCAATGTAAACAAACTAAGACCAGGAACAGAAATGTTGTTTCACAGGAAGGTACCAATACAGTGTGACCAATTATGACAACAGCAATCTTCTCTCCAACCTTATAAATAGCCCTGTTTCCCTGGTAAATGCAGCCGCTGCCTTCAAACAATCAATGACTCAGACACAACAGTGTTAATGAGCCACCTCCTTGATCCTGACTCAGCTCATTGAGCAGTATCCTCATTACTGGTCACTGTGTTACTCTATGAGCTATTAAAATATTTTTGTAACACATCAATGCAGATTCATTTTTAAATAGAACAGTTTTTAAAGTGAAATTTTTAAATAGAGCAGTTTTTAAAGTGAAATTTCAAAGGAAAACTAGAAGTTCATTCCTCAAGCCATTTTTCAAAATGCATAAGTGTTTCCCATGTTCACTTACACAAGACTATATCTTATGTCAGACTCAAGGCATACAAATTCCTTGCCCTTCTCTTTGCTTTATCTAGTTAGAATCTAATATCTGGCATCTTTTAACAGTGATGATATGTGATAAATGATGCTTACTCAAGAGCCTTAATCCTTTTGAAATGGCATGCCTCTGACTCAAGTTCTTTAAAACAAAGGGCCATATCAATCCAGTGCTCAACATGGTGAATCATGGAAGACCTCAGGGAATAACTGATGAATAAATGCGTTATGAAAACAAAAAACATCAAAACTATCACGTACAAGAATTAAGATCAGGTGCAAGTCACACAATAAACAAAATAATTTTAATAATTTCTAGGACATCAAAAGTTGTAATCCCATTATTAAATGTTCTACGAAAATTATCACATCATTTCTGGGAACGGCAAAAACACATATCTTGTAATGAAATGAGAAAATCTGCCCTTTGGTCATTGTATTACAACTGTAACTTGGATAGCATGGGTTGTAAAATCAATGCGTAGTATACAAAAACATTCAGAGATAGCTCACTGAATATTTACAATAACATATTATGAACATTCTGTAGATAAGGAAGTAGATTATCAGAGAAGTTCTTTATAGAGTGCAAAAGAGGCTCTGGGTGGTTACGGAACCAATACAATTTTAATATAAGCCTATGAAGGTTTTAACACAAAAACAGCCAAAGACAAATCCTTCCACTGCAATACATGTCATACCAGTCATCATTTCTTTAAAAATGCTCCCTTTAAACTTTAGAGCAGGCTAAATTTCATTATTTTGTGCCTTCAACATCTTCTGGTTTCTCTTCGAGTACCCATCTAATCTTATTATTTTACATAATCAAATGCCTACTTTAAATCATAAGCCAGACATGATCAATCTAAACATTCCAGCAAGTACTTGAAAAATCAGTATATGGGCATATCTACCTCATTCAATTATCTCTACATAACCAGGGCATGGTACAGTCATAGGCATTTGCTGTATGTATGAGTATTAAATGAATGAGGCAAAGTAAAGTAGATACACTTGATTTGGACTTAGTCTATGGTATAATTTCTAAGACGGGTTAATATAAACCAAATGAGAGAAAATATAACTTTCAATATGAGAGTATACCACAGTCTGACTAGATAAAGATTAATTTATGAATCATAAAACACAGAAAACAAAGAGTACTTAAAAGAAACTTCAACTCTTTATGACCAGCTAGAATTCTAATTTACTAAAGAGAATATTAGTGGACCCACAGTATGCTTTGCACTACTTTACTTTATAAAGTAAATTCAGGAAACTCTTCTGTAAACTTGACTGTGAATAAGGTAAAAATAGTTTGTGGAATGTGAACAAGAATAAATTTGATAAAATCATTTTTATGCAAGAGTTTATGAATGGGGCATCAGGCACTGTTGTGCATGAATTTGGATTTTAGTAAAAGTTAACCCAAAAGTCCAATAAATACTTTAGTGAGACCTCAAAGATAAAAATGCTAAATCAGTCAAGAATCTTAAAACTAGCCCAGATTAAAAATGTTAGCTCAAAAGTAAGAGAGTTAAGAGGAGCATCCAGAAAACAAGCACAAGAGAACATGCTATACAATAGAAAAGTTAGTTTAAACATGTGAATTTTGTATTTATATATTGTATTGCATTATGGTTGCATAAATGGCTTTGGCATTGTAGAAGTCTGATTTGGTACACTATCTAAACAACTTTCAATCTGAGAAGTATTTAAGTTTTGTAAATGTATGAAAAGAGACAATACATATATCAAAAAGCTTGTTTACATTCAATGAAATTATATAACTGAGTGGATAACACAGTGTCTTGACACAAAACAGTGCTATTAAATGTACATGTGTGTGTGTTATATAAGACATTTGTTATTATTATCATATATTAATGGTAATACAGTAACTGTAATGCATCCTTAACCTGTAGTGATGTCATATTAGGAAGAGCATCATAATTATTATTAGCATCTCCTCCTCATTTTCATCAACACTATCACCATTATTCCAAATAATGTACACTTTGGACAAAGAATTATATAGTGCTTTCACCCCAGAATGGGAAACTAGCAAATATATGGAGTTTAGTGCTTAAAACATGTGTGTTATAACAGAGTAATAAAAAGACAAGGATGCCCTGATGCATTCTTTTTCTTCTTTCTCATACCAATAAAATGACCATAAACAGAGAAACGTAGGATGAACATGATTAAGAGAGAGATAAAGACCTAAAGTGAAGTGAAAAATTCACTGTAGTTATCTTCAAGTCCAGACAAATTATAGTCTGGAGAAAACAGAATAATTTGCAAGTCAATGTGACCACATAACCATGGTAGATAATATTTGTGTTGTCATGAGAAACAGAAAAGCAGCCAAAACCTAGAGGCATAAAAACTGTGAAACCTGTGTTGAAAAGACTGGCAGGAAATGAGTTTTGAAAATTGTAGACCAGTGCACACTGATTGCTGGTGAAATTCTAGCAGAGATGTTTTGTAAGAACACATGAAGGGAGCAGTGATCACCAAAAGTCAACATGTCAAGGGTCTAGAATGGGAGCTTATGTTTCCTGACCTCAAGATTTCTTCCCAAGAGATTTCAAGTATAAAAATTCCATGATTCTATAATTTTAGACAAATCAAATGAAGTAGAACTGTATTGGAATGCAAGAGCTGAGTCTCTGCCACTAGGCTGACTTCAAATAAATCATTCTAGGGAAAAAAAATAAATAAAAAGTATATGCCCCGCTTTGAATACCCAAAGAGTAAAAAATCTGATTTTGAGAAAATACTGGTCCTGAATATCCTAAGCTGATCTTTTTGAGAAATAAGCATTTCCCTTTGGAAGATTTTAAAATTTAAGAAATATCATCAATGTCGAGGACCAAACTCAGGGCCTCCTGCATACTAGACAAGCCCTTTACTAACAAGCTGTACCCTTATTTCTATATGAATAAATTAAATAAACTAATGATCACTTACTAGTATAATTATTTCCTAATCACAGTGCTTAATATTAGTTATCAGTTATTTTAGTGTTAAAAAATTTCAAGGATGTCTAATATCACTTCTGTTCAATATAGTTCTCAAAATATTATGACAGAAATTAGATAAGAAAAAAAATAAAAGGGATATAGATTGGGAAGAAAATTTAAATTATCATTATTGCAGATGACATGGTTCTCTATATAGAAAACCCCAAAAACTTAATCAGTGATCTTCTAAATCTAATAACAAAATTCAACAGCATGGCAGGATACTAATTCAACACTCAAAAATCAATAGTGTTTTCTACAACAATATCAAAGTAACTAAGAGGGAGGAGAGAGAAATAATAACACTCACAACAGCATCTGGAAAAAAAAATGAAATTCTTAGGCATTGACATAACCTAAGTGAAAGACCTCTACAATGAAAACAATATTCTGAAAAAGAGATTGAAAAGGATATCAGAAAATGGTAAAACTTCTTCTATTCTTTGATAGGCAGAACCAAAATAGTCGAAATGGCCATACCTTCAAAACTATTACACAGCAATCCCAATCAAAATGCCAATAACATTTATTAGAGAAATGGAGAAAGCCAACCTAAGATTTATAGAAGAGGTCTAGAATACCCAAAGCAATTCTGGGCAACAAGGGCAGGTAGGAGACAACACAATCCTCAGCTTGAATCTATACCACCAAGCTACAGTAATATAAGCAGAATGGTATTGTCAAACCAAAAACTAAAAAAAACAAAAAACAAAAAACAAAAAAACTTGTGGATTAATGGAGCAGAATAAGACACAAAAACAACTCCAGGAACACTCAGCTATATTATCTTTGGCAAGGGGGCTAAATCCCTTCACTGGTATATACAAATCGTATTGGAAAAACTGGCAATTCACATGTCACTTGAACACAGGCTCAACATAGAACCATCTCCCTCACCATCCACTAAACCAAATTCCAAATGGAAGCAAGATTTTAACATTAGAACATAAAGCCTTACTCTGATGGAAGACAAAATAAGTAAAACTCTTAAAGACTTAAGTATGGGCAAAGACTTTCTGAACAAAACTCTGGTTGTACAAGAAATAATAATAAGAATCAACAAATATGGGCTGGGAATTTAGCTCAGCGGCATAAGCGCCTGCTTTGCAAGCGCATGGTCATGAGTTCAATCCCTGGTACAAAAAAAAAAAAAAAAAAAGAATTAACAAATAGCATTTCATCAAAGTAAAGAAGCTTCTGCACAGCAAAGCAAACCAAAAATAAAGTGAAGAAACAATAGAATGAGAAAAAAACTGTCCCAACTGCTCCTCATAAGCAATTCCTTATAAGGAATTGAAAACAATTAGACTCTGCCAATTTAAACACACAATCAAATATGGGCATCTGAAATGAATAGACACTTTACAGACAATAAATATATGAAAAAAGGAACTAGCTCGCAGCCCTGGTAAGTGGCTGTGGCCTGGCAAGCTGCAGCTGCCCCAGGGCGAGAACCATCAGAATCTCCTGAGATCCACGCCATGTTGGAACTTAGGGTGCTGGGAAACCAAGCAGCCAGCTAGCCGCCCTGGTAAGCAGCTCTGAGCCTACCGGCAGACGGGCTGAGAATCAAACATCTACACCCCCACACACACCCTCCACCCCTGTTAGCAAGTGGAAGCCAGAGATCTGAGCATCTCTTGCGAGATTGACTATATGCAATACAGCAAATAAGGGAGATTTCTTTCTACCATCTCTTTGAAGGCAAATATTTTTATCACTGTTTTGCTTTGTTCTGATTAATGATATTGCTCCATTCAATATTCTGTTTTGATAAGTTCTATAATGTTATGTATTTCCTTTGATTTTGCTATACCCGATTGAAAGAACAACTATTGTGAAGAAAACAAGATATACTACGGTACCTATTACTGTTATCCCAGTAACCTGCTGTGAAGTTCTGCACCAATTTCACTACATTGTCTCAGTTGGCTTTGTTTTGTCTTGTTCTGTTATATTTTACAATCTTCGAAATACATATATTTATATACATATAAATGTATACTGTGTGTGTGAAAAAATGTTCAAAATTGTAGGCCATTTGGGAAATGCAAATCAAAGCAATAATGAGATTCCATCTGACTCCATGAAGAATGACTATTGTCAAGAAATCAATCAACAACAAATGCTGGGGAGGCTGTGGGGAGAAAGGAACCACCAACAATGGTTGGAGTGCAAACTGATACAACCACTATGGAAACAAATATGGAGATTCCTCAAAAAGCTAAAAGAGGAAATTCCACTTGATCCAGTTATTCCCCTTGTAGGTATCTTCCCAAGAGTTAAAGACATCACTCCATAGTGATGTATGCATAACCTTGTTATATAGCATGCAGAGTGCTTACAAATTCTAGAAACTGCTAATAGATACAGTTCTTCATCCTGAATAATTAATAGTTACAAAAACTTTATCCCAAACTTTACCCTCCTTTCTTTAGTAACACAGTAATCAATCAAAGTAATACAGTTATCCAGCAAACATTCTTGATGCTGACCAAATGCAAAGGAGAGAAGTCATCGAAAAGGCCAAAAAGGAGCAATCACAAGCACAGAATCAGAAGAAGAAAGTGCTTCAAAAGGCTTAAGAAAAACCCTGAAGTGACTGGGTTAATTTGGCCACACAGAGCTTACTGACATTCTTCACAAAAATGGGGTTCCATGAAGTGATAGCGATACTCAATGGATTAACTGTCAGAGGTGAGACATACAGATCCAGAGGTGTCATGGTGAGACATACAGACCCACTTTCAATCTTCTGCAAATAGCTGGTTTTCCCAGCATTATTTGTTGAATAGGCTACCTTTAACATATTTTTGTCCCTTTGTTGATGATCAAAGAGAAAATTGTGTCTGGGGATTTTCTGTATCCTCTATTTTGTTCCTTTGACCCACTTGACTGTTTCTGTGCTAATACCATGCCTTTTTTTCCCCCCCTAGAAATCAGATTTAGGACCTTGAGCTTGCCAGGCAGGCATATGACTTGAAGTCAGGTATTGGGATGCCTCCTAATTTGCTATTGTTGATCAGGATTCCTTTTGCTATTCTGAGTCTACTTTAGTTCCACATGAATTTTATGCGTTTTCTAGTTCTTGGAGAAGGCTGTTGCAATTTTACTGGAATTGTGCTCATTGTACCTCATCAGTTTGGGGAGTATGGCCATTTTGATAATAGTGAGTCTCCCTAATCAAGAGCAGGGAAATCTTTCCACTTTCTGATGTTCTCTTCAATCTTCTTTTTGAGAGTACTGTAGCCGTGTAGAGATCTTTACTTTCTCAGTTAGACTAAGTCCTAGGCATTTAATTTTTCTTGATGTTGTAAGGAAAGTAGAAAAATGAAGTGATTTTTCAGTGTATGCTAAACAGTTCTGTGTTATTCTTAGTCTGTCTGTCTCTCTTTCTGTCTCTCTTTGTCACTTTCTCTCTCTCTCTGTCTTTGTCTCTTTCTCATATGTAGACAGAATGATTGATATAGATGGTAGATGTTTATATGCCAAAGTAAATAAATGAATGGCAAAGGAGAAATTGATATTAAATAAACACAAAAGCAATAACTGCATAATCAAAGTCTTGATAATAAGATAGGTCAGGGCACCATAAAACATCACCATTCTCCTCAACCTTGCAATCACTCATCTTTGGCCTATCTTCACCACTGTCATAATAGCTCTCCTAACACATACTGACTTGACAAGTACTTTTATGGAAAAAGAAGAAGCACAAAATAGCAATTTTGGACAGTAGAACTGCAAGCACCATGAAAAGTCAACATAATATTCAGCAGAGTTGAGTGTCTCTTTGAGTCTAATGATGATGAAATTAAGTGAGACAAATGATTAACTGTGGTTTTGGTCAACAGTGTTAACCAACCTCACTGAAAATATGAATCTGTATGTAGCTGAGTTAAGCAACCTAAGTGGATTACCTAATGAGAACAATTAAATAATGCATTTGTAAGAAAGGGATTATGTTTTTTGATTGTTTGTAAAATATAGAGATATTTTATAACACTCTTTATGATTAGCCTCTGGTCACCTTTTCAAACCTTTCTCTTCTCTCTCACTCATCTTTAAATTCACAGACCTGTTCAGCTCCCTGTGTGCTCCTATGTCAGGTTGCTATCATCTTTATGGCCTTGCAAGTATTACTTCCCTTCTCTTACATTTCTCCACTGTTTCTTCCTCTTTTTCTCATGTCAAACACACTTGATTGTTCAAACTCTTGGTCTGCAATGAGCTCCTTCCGTGCTTCTGAAGCCTCCTGGGCTTTTCACCTGAATTGTATGAACCTGTACCTGTTTTCTCTAAGAGCAGGTGAGAATTTCTTGTAGACAGAGAGTCTGTCTTATTTGGACTCATATCTCTTGCACCCAGTGCTGTGCTTGTCACAAAGTAGACAGTGAAAAGAAATGTACTGAATAAATGTATGAAAAACCAAAATGCTTGAATAAAAACTGAAGAATATATAAGTTCACTGAAAAACAAACTCCAAGAAATGCAGTGCCAAGATGGAAAATATTAATCCTGTGATGATTAAATTCTGTATCTGTTGAATGTAAAGGAATCTGATAAGAATTGTTCATTTATTCTTTGCTAGAAAGGAAGGAAATTAGTATTTGCTGTATCTCTAGGTTCTAACTGATAAAAGGATCACAAACAAAAGAGATGCATAAGGGCTGGTTGAGTTGGCGATAAAACACCATAAAAACCACTATAACTACCTACAACATCGTTAAACCAAACTGAAAAAGACAAATTCAAACAATATTACTAAATTTTTCCTTCAAGTATCCTGAAATACACACAAATGCATATTTATGCACTATTACCCAATTATTTGATATTCTTACAAAAGATTGTTATCTTCTAGAAAGAGGATCAAATTAGAAAAAAAACAATAAAGAGTCACTATTGTTAAAACAATCATTAGCCAGACAAAATATATGGGAATATGCAAACATCTAAAATTAATAGGAATAAGAATAATTTAGCTCTACAGTACCATTTCTGAATAACTCTAAGAATTAAAGTTGCATGCTAATTTTCCCATTATTCTGTATGAATCTAAGATCAAAAGAAACAATAAATAATTTAGGAAAGTATAAAATATTATAATATATATGGATATTATGACATATGAATATGAAGAGTACAATATTATTTATTAATCCATAAAATCATAGAATAAACCTAAGTAGTTATATGTCTCTCCTTAATACCTTGTAAGACTAAAAAGAATTGCCTCTGTCCTGAAAAATGTTGTGAATAATGATATATGTTCCAACACAGCTTAGCAATTTGGTAGGATACTTTCATGCCATTAAGATCTTGCTTTATATTAGTTAATATCAACACATCACAATTGGATATAATAAACAGCATCATAGTATAACTTGCTATTAATACTTATATCACAGTAAAAAATCAGAACAGTGCACACCAACTTCATAAGGAATGCCACTCCAGACATTGAAAAATATATAGCAGTGTTATTTTCTCCTTAAAGGAGATGAAAATGCATTCTACAGTCTTCTAAGGTATGATTCAAACATCCTTGTGTCCAATCTCCATACAATCAACTATTAGCAGTATTAATCCTTTAGAAGAATTTAAAGATTTTGGGGATTTTAAAGATTTCACAAATATTCTAGTTTAAGATATGGCAAACACAAATTTTGACTCTTATTAATCAGATCTTTTAATATTTCAAGGTAAGCAGTCTCTAAAATTAAAAACAGATAAATGTTCAAATTGCAGAAGTAAACAAAGAATCAGGTGACAAAAATATTTAAGAAATCAAGTGACAAAAATATTTAAGAAACAGTGACACAAGGGTACTCACACTTCAGATGTGCAAAAGCACAGTTTTCAGTGCAAAAGTGTGTAAGTTTTTAGGTCCCTAAAAGTGTAAATGTGTGTCTGTGTTTGTATACATGTACAAATGTGCATATTTTAACATTCTGTCAGTATTCTGTGGTCTGCTGCATCTTTGGTCTCCAGGGTAGCTCATTTTCTTGGGGATAATTCGAAGGTCTCTACAGAAGCCTAAGATAGGAAAGTAATTTTCTGTTTCTTGTGTTCAAATGAGTTACCTTGTATTTATGAAGATGATTAGCTCAGCCTCTTGGAAAATTCCACATAAGAACTAACCTAAAAAACTATGAAGACGAAAGTTAGCTACCCACGATTTAAAGAAAATATTTTATTTATCTTCTTTAACCATGTAGAAATTATAGTAAGAAATTCTCCTGCTTTATCAGCCCATGACTATATCATGAAAAAATAAGTGAATAAAAGCCATACCTGTTTATATATTTTTGCCTAAAACTATTTGGGTGTTGGCCACTCTTGTTACTGAAGTTAATACTCCACATCTATAGTTTTTAAAGAAAAGAATCCCTGAATGACATAAACTAGTCTGCACTAGATAAATTAATTAAATATTGTTAGGTCAAGTTTCATTCTTTCTGTGTTCAAGATTTTAAAGAAAGAGTACTAAATGATCTAGTTGAGTGTTCAAATCACAAATATTGAATAGCAACATAGTAACTTAAACATTTCTAAACATTTATTTCCCTCCATCAGATTCTCACTATAAAAGATGTTTTCATATTGAATACTGTGAGAGTTACAATATCTTAATCATATTATGCAGTTTAAAAGAGAAGTAAAATAAGTCTTAATGTATGCAGTACTAACTACTCTTAAACCACCAGAGTAAAACTAAAGACGTTCAACTTTCACATTTTAATTTCATTCACATTTCAAAACATTTGGAATTTTGAATACAAGTGAAAGCAGTGAAAAGCTCAGCAGCTCTATGCTAATTACTTTGGATGTATCTTCTCCATATATTTAATTTGTCACTATGATTATGTGTATTTTCTTCAAATCCCTTTAATTATGAATATTTTATTCAAGCTATTCAAACAAAGTTTCGAAGCCTCCCGATCTACATCTACACCCAGGTGTGCTATTAGCATGAAAATCATATAAGCTTTAGGGAAACTGATCAAGGGATCACAGATGTATTCTAGAGAAAGACTAGAAACAAAACATGTATCACTCTTTCTCTTTCCTGATAAAGTAGAGCTGTGAAAATCAGTGTTCATCCATACTTGAAATGTAACCTGTAAGCACTTCAAACCTAGGCATTTACATAAATGTCCCTATAGACCAGGTTGCAAAGTTGGCCACTTTGGGGGCTATATTTGACAAGGCATAATGGTTGATATATTGTGTCAACTTGACAAGTCTAGAAGCTTAACTAAGTAACTCAACAATTCTACATCCTAGAGTGTGGAGGACATGTCCTTTCTGCTCTAGGGTGTTGTTCATTATGCCAACTTGAGAAGTTTAAAAGTTTAACTAAGTCAGTGGGTCAGGGACCTCACTTTGTAAAAATCCTGAGCCTGTGCAAGAGAAGGGCACAGAGGCAGTGTGAGTGCTACATTACCCAAGGGCAAGGAGCCTACATACAATATAAATGAGAAGTATGTTCCTCCATTTGCTCTTGTTGCCTTTAATGTCTACTGCCATCTCAAAGTGCCATGCCACCCTGCCTTGGAATCAGCTGATTATGGACTGAAACCTCTATAAACTGTGAGTCAAATAAACCTTTCCCTTTTTAACTTTGGGTGACTTGTATTTTACCAGCAAGGAGAGAAACTAACTAACACACAAGGAATCAATTTATGTTCTGCTACCAAGCATGCTACAAATAAAAATCTACATGTTTAGTTTTCAATCATAAAGTTATCTCAGTACTACCAGGTCCATGCAGTCTCAGAATGATCCTGCTGTTTTCAGAAACTCAGTAAGACAGATCTGCTCTTCCCCACCATCAAGCAGTTTTCATGCAGTGATGTTTTATGAGTTATTTAAAGGGAATTCCCCAGCACTGTCGCTTAAATGCATTTTCTGAAATTTATTGAGAATCTTCAAAGAGTCAGGTTCAAATGCCAGTTATATGTTCCTGAAATTCTACATATGGTTAAATATATTTGAAAGGAAAGATGTGAAAGCCTAAAAACTCACTGTCATAGCAGACTCCCTTAAATCTGCTTCTCCTCGTGGTGTTTTATTTTTTAAAACATCATCACTCAAATTGAAAACTTGAAACATTGATATCTTTGCTTACCCCGATTTCCCAAGTAACCAAGCCCCATGGTGTAGATCTAAAAAATAAGCATTGTAATGTGAAAACACATCTTATCTTTGGAAAATACTATTGTTTTGCAATTGCCTGATAAACTGCTACACTGGTCATATAATCACGTGTGCTATTCGCATGAAACTCATCAAAGTTTTCAACATACTGTAGCACATTGATTTGTGGTAATATTGGTGCTGCAATATCTTTATGTCAGCTGCTAGATTATGAAGTAACTATGTAAGATTATGAAGTAACTATGAATCTCCATGAAGTGATGGAAATAGAAGAGATAAAAGATTAGGACAATTTCACCTGCAAAGTGCTGTAGAAGTTACAATTACCAGAGGACATACACAAGTTGTGTAACACCTGTAGCAATGACTCAGGTGCCAAAAGGCAAATAAGTAAAACTCTCCTGAATGGTTCACAGAAAAATTAAACTAAACAGAAGCATAAAGAGATTTTGTATATAATTTTGAAATAATTTAAATGGTAGATCTTAAAATGGATGAATGATGGGAGAATTGTATTTTTAATTAAAACAAAGGATTGCCTTGGACTGGGCAAGGTTTTACATTTCAGGAAGCAAACTGAAAAGATTTTACAATGTTCTGCTTGGAATATGATGACTTTATTATCTGGAGAACACTGTACAATCCTAATTGGTAGATTTGCATAAGTGACATGGCTGCATACATTTAAAAGAAAGGACATAGTTTCAGGATGAATAATCAGTCCAGAGATGCACTAACAGGGCACACACTAGACACAGGTGGCATTTGAACACTTAGAGCAACCAAAAAATAGCTATCTTAATATCTTTATTGTTCACATTTAAGTGATAATTCTGTATCACATTAATATAATACTGAAATCAATATGTTTCTTTTTACAATTTTTACATAGCTAACAATATTTAAATTTACCTATACAACTTGCATTATATCTCTGTTAGGCAGAACTAAGAGTATTGGCTGGATGAGTCACGTCCTTCTAGAAACATTTAAAAGACTTTTATCACAGTATCAAAGGATATTTTATGAACATTTGGAGGAAACAAAATGACCTCTACATTGTTCTCATGTAGAGTAAGCAAGTGTCAGCAATGTTTGGAATAAAAATCCTAGAAAGGCTGAGGCAGAATAGGCAGAACTTTTGTAGGAGCTCACTAATAACTGCCTCAGAAGGGGCGACCCCAATTTTAACATAAAATGGGCCACTGCATCTGGTGCCCTAGTCTCCTATTTAAGTGTAGCTTTTTATCTGCTAAACTCTTCTCCATTTGTCATCTCTTCCTTCCTTAGTCTCTATGACCAGTTTTCTGCCTTTTAATGAGATAGTTTTTTAGAGTCCATACATATGATGGACATGTACATTGCCCTGATTTGATTGTTACACCATGTATACTGTGTACACAGGATCATACAGGACTCCATAAGTATGTATAATTATTGTTAATTAGAAGAAAACTTAAAATGGAAGCAAAAGGAAAATATGGAGGTCTGTCACAGATGCTTTATTTTAGAGACATTGAATGATTCTTTACGTTTCTTCTCAGGCTACCATCTACATGGGATTCTAAAGCACAGCAGGGTCTTCAAGGAAACACACTGAAACCTCAGGAAGCTATAATACCTCTAGGTAAAAGCCACAAAGCTCTCCTTAAAACAGGAGACATGCGCTAGAGCCACAGTGCTGGTGTCCGCAGAAATTAAAAGTACATCCCCAAGGGGCACATGGACCTCAAAGGTTCAGATTCAAAGGTCTTTGCCACATTCCCACTGCTCTCCTGCATCTCCCACAACCAAGCTGAGTCTCCATTCTCAGATGACCTTCAGCAATCTGCCTGGGTCTTTACAACTATTGGAGTTTGACTTGTTTCAAACAGCACAATATGGACATATATACTTTGCTCTGTATTTTCTTTTGTACACCTTACTTAAGCTAACAAATATACCCTAAGGTTAATACTACAGTGTAGCACATTCACTTATGCCATCTGGGTTTTGTTTTCATAAGGGAAATATACTCATTTCTAAAAGTAAATGTACACTGAAACTAAAAATTCAAAAGTACAACCTATTTTCCATGTATTAATATGGAAAAGGTATAGATGTGTATCCAAAATAATGTGAATTCTACTTATGTTACTGTAATCATCTTTAAAAAGGTAACATATTGAAATTCTATATCCATGTTTTTAAGATGAAGAATTTAGGTCCGTGTCCTAAAATGTGAATTCAGTGGACAATGGAATATTTTATTTAGGTATACACATAGAGAAATTATTTTGTTTTGTTCTGAGGGGATCTGAAAATCCCAAACAATATGAAACTTTGGAATTTTACATGATTAAATATAAACTTTATTCATTCCAGAAAATGAAGAATATAATCTACCAGAAAAATAAAATGAAATATTAGAACTTCTTTCTATATAGATTTTCATGACATTCTTTTTTATTTTTATTTTAGAGCATTGAAAATAACCAAGCAATAACCAAATAACCTATATTTCAGTGTCCTAAATATGGTATTACTAAAATATATCAGAAGTTCTGGAGCTCACTATGGTAATTAACTGTTCAGTAAAAGAGTATGAGTTTACCATTTAATAACTTAATCTACACAAAAAATAATTTCTCAATTTTTTGAAATTTATGCATTAATAACTAAAAATTGACAACTTAATGACTCAGTACATTACCATTAGCTTTATCCAATGTTACACAGTACACATGAAACCAGAGGAACATAAAACAATAAGGTGTGAAATTTTACTCTTCAACAGGAGTTCAAAGCCAAAAACACAACAAAGCCCTCAGTGCAAGCCCATGACCAAAGGACAAGTCTTTGAAATTCCAAATCTTAATTCCTCTGGTTAGCAATTTAGCTAGAACTAAAAATGATGTATTTTAGGAATATCTAAAGGCACAAGAATACTTATATAGACAAGTCTATTTTAACCCTGAATTCATTTGGCATTTTCTTTCATTTTAAAATTACCTAGAGTAATAAAATGATTAGAAAAATACTGATAAGAAACACTAATGAGGCTTATAAATAATAAGTGATCAGCACAAGATTTAACAGAGAGCTCCCAAGGGCAAGAGAGCACACTAGTGTGTGCTTTCATTCAAATGTCAGTGGATAGGTCAGAGGAAGGTGAAACTCATTTTCCTAAATGATCCTAAAGGAAGCTTGATGTCATACCAGAAAGACAATCGCTTCAGCTGTCATGGGACTCCTCTATGCCTGTTGTGCTGTGGATGTTGCAATCAAATTAAAATTCAAGCCTACTGACCCCAGGTCATTGATCTTCCAAGTCAGTACTTCTTAACCAGGAAGTCCGTTTCAGTCACCTATAGGCCTGTGGTCAATGCATTTACCCAGCTGCACAACACACAAAGCTGATACTGCATGTCCACTGAGCCTGCCCCCCAACTTGTCTTAGAAGCAATGCCAGAGGCTGCCCCTTAGAGCTATGGGGTGGACAACCACTGCCCTCCCAGAGCCACCAAGCTTTCTCGAGTTGTGGATCCTCTCAACTTGTTCCTTTGGAAGATAATCTCCAGGCCATGACCGTGGCCCAATCGCCCCACCTTCACAAGCTCATCTTTGCCCCAGAAGGTTTGCAAGTTCTGCTCAAAAAGTCCCCACCTGCTGCTTGGTCATTAAAATTCTACTCATGAGGTTTTAGGGAAATATTGACAGATCTTTTTGTATGCTAACCAGGAGTTACAAAATATAATGAAAACCTCCAAATATTCATTCAGTGGAATTCATGGAGTTTTCCAAGGACCTAATTATTTTATTGAAAAATTATGCTGACTGCCATCTTTGACTTTTGTAATTGCATTGTCTAGAGCTTTCAGAATAACACTAAAAATAGTGAATGCAAACTTCTTAAAGTTATTTTCCCCAAAATTTACTAGCAACGTTTCTGCAAATTATCATTGTCCTCAACACTGGTAAACAAACAGGTTACTAAGGAGTTAGTCTTGCTATTGTATTCTACAAAGGTTTTTGTTTTGATTGCTTAAAAAATAATTATTGAAGTTAGTTTATAAAACGTTTTGGCATTCTTTGAATAAACCACAAGTTTTTTTTCTATAATTTATAATACAGTGAATAATACTAAGAATTCTCTTATATAATATTAAGAAAGTTTTTATTTTAAAACATTTAACATTCGTAGGTTGAGTTTCACTTGGTTCTACCTATTATTATTTTAATACATTATTTAATTAAAGATTATTTAATATTATTACACAAAATTATTTTAGATAATAAATGTGGCTATCTTGACTTGCTTCTTTTATATGTACATGTTTCAAGTGATTTGGTGTCATTATGGAATTGTGATATAAAGGCCCATTTTATTACCTTTAATTACTGAATATATTTTATTCATAGAATGCTAATCCTGAGTCAGTTGATAATAGAATCTGAGTAGAATAAGACAGATCACTCAACAAACAAAATAAATTCTGTTCTTCAACAGAGCTCCATTGGTTCCATCTAACTTCAGGACTAATGAGATGAAGGATCAAGATGAAAACACTTAGAAAACCACTGCACTCATATTCCTCCTTTGTTTGACAATCTCCTTCCTTCCTTCTGTACTTCCTTCCCTCATCTTGCCTTGCTTCCATTCTTTTAAATTAACGCAAGTAAAACAAAGAAGTAACTTCATGAGCATTTGAGGTTATGCAGACCATACTTCTGGATGCAAGGGCAAGGGTTAGAAGCTTACAGGTTTGTAGTACTAGGCAAGTTGAACTTTCTGTCTCCACTTCATGCAGACAAAAAGTGTTAACTAAAAATAAAAATAATGTAAAGATAAATGGCACAATGCACACAGCATGTCTTTCATCTGCGGCACATTACAGGCACTTCACTTGGTAACACTATGCTTCCCTTCCCATCTCTTTTCTACCCTGTCCTCTACTCTCTGTTTATGCATAAATGATCAAGTATATCCTTCAGGGTTGTCACATTATTTAGCCTAATTATTTAGTATCACATTTTACTGTTTGCAAGTACACTAATCAAGAAGCGACAGTGCTTTTTAAAGAAATTTCTCTAAGAACGCTGAGATTTTACACTGACCTATGGGACCTAAAACATGCAAAAGTTTATTCACACTCCCACAAATATACTGCTGGCTTGTTTTTGATTCTAGGTAGCTGATACCCACACTAGATGCGCACTGACTACACCACAGCATCCTGGACTACCCTGTGCTAACAAGGTGAATCGTAATATTTTTCAAAACAGTAACGGTACTAACAGTTCCGTATTTAAGCATTTAATGCACGTTGAAACAGTTGGTGACAACTGTTAACAATAAATCCTTGGCCTTTCTCACAGAAGAGAGATGGTGCACCAAAACACTAACATCTTTTATCTACAAACAGTATTTTGTCTTAAAACATACTTGATGGCACTATTAACATAATGTTGTCTACAACTGTTTTAGTGAAAGTCCCTTGAAATAGCAACTGGCTCAACTGTGTCATGGACAGCGCAGTACTGCTAAGCTCCCAATGCAGGAAGCAGCGTCCTCACATAACGGCCCAGACTTTACAAGGGAGGCTGGTGTAGGACACAGACATACAACCTGGGCTAAATGGTTTTTGAAAAACTGTTGTCAAGATCTGGCTTTTGTTATTAATGTGTTGCATGCTGAATATGTGCGTATCTAACTTATAATGATAATTTAAAAACTGTTTAGTTAGAAAGAATGTGAAAGGTTTGTCTAACTTAATTCCTTCCACTTATGATAAGGACACTGACTTGATGAGAGTGGTTATATAAAGCTACAGAAGCAAAGATGAGAGTAATTATCTAAAGCTACACAAAGAGGGACAGAGGCAGTTCTCCAGTGTAGGTCTCTTGATTCCTCATGCAATGCTCTTTTCAACACAACTTGTTGCTTCTTTTGTGAAGACCAGCACTATGATATGGGTACACAGTGAAGCACTTCTCAGAAGTAGATGACAGACAATGGAGATGCCCAGGGAATGCTGCCCAGAGCTCTTCATTCACTATGTGCACATATTTGGCCTCTCTCTTGAGCTCAAGTATTTATATCAATGTTTCTCAAAGTAATTCCACTCCAGCCAACTTCAAACTGCTTTCATTCCTTCCCAGAATGCTTTAAGATCTCTTAGTCCTAAGGATACTTTTCTTTTTTTTTCCTTTCTCCCTGTCAAAAGCAATGTCCCCTTCTCCTTTTATAGCCCTCGCTAATTCCCATTTGAAGTTCTTAAGCCTCAATAGCAATTCTTATTCTCACTGGTCCCTATTATGTGCTTCTGATAACATGTTCAGTAACGAGTCCGATTTCCTCATAAAAGCATTCAGCATTTGCAATTGTTATTGCTTATCATTTGCCTGTCTCCCTGACAGATTATAAATTACAACAGAAATAAGGACGGATTTTTAACCGCCACTTTACCTTATCCCCAAGGGCCTTTAAGACAATAAAACTCAAAGAAACTAGCTTACAAAAAGTCCTTTATTTTCACAGTATCATACTCACAAAAGAGTTATTTCTCTTCTGAAGACAGATTCCTCCAACCGTGTGAGGTACTACGCCTTAATGAAGAGGTAAAATTTTGATGATTTTGTCTCTTATTGTATGGTCCACCTCTTCCTCTCCAATGGATCTAGTCAGTGGTTTTGGTTGTCTTTTTTATTATAAATATTTAACATATTAATCATTTTTCAGTGTACAATTCAGGGAGATCAACCACATTTATACATCCTCCTCCAGTGATAGCCTTTCTTTCCGATGCCAACTTTATATCCATGTTGCTCTTTTTTTTTAACTCTCACTAATTTCTTATCATTAACTCACTCCAATTAGAATTAGAGTATCATCATCTTCCAAGTGATTACAAAACTTAGTTACAGTTTTCCATATTTGTTATGCTTGATACGCTGTGTCAATGTGATAAATTTAGAAGTTTAACTAAGAGACACAGCAGGAAACCAGGATCCTTACTTTGTAAATGTGCTCATCCTGTGCAAGAGGAGGGTACCCAGATTTTGTGAGTGCTAAACTTCGCCCTGGATGGGGAGGGGTGACCTGTGTATACTACAAAGGAGGAGAAGAGGCTTGTTCCCACCTTTTGCTCTGGCTGCTGCCTTAAAATGTTGCCCCAGTCCATGCCACCCTCCCTTGGAGCCAGCTGATTATAGACTGAAACCTTCACAAACAGTGAGCTAAATAAACCTTTCCTTCCTTCATTTTTGGTGTTGCATGTTTTTTTGTCTCAGCTACGAGAGAAAAGTATCCAAGACAGTGGTGATACATTCAAGGAGTTGTTTTCAGTTCTCAACACATGATGAACTGTTCACCATCCCTTCCTCCTCAGCACACTTCTCCCTTCCCTTTCAGGCCCAGAGCACTACCTGAGGCCTAGGATCCCTCCAAGTGTCACCATTCTACATGTTCTGCACATATTTGTTTGTCTATATAAAGATACTCAGTATAAAATTCTTGAAAGCTTTCCTTGGTGTTGTCTCCCATCTTTGCCATGTACATTTCCCTTGCCTATATAATCTTTCCATCCCTGGCTTTGGTTTCCACCTATGTGTTTTAGACTTACATATTCACATGTAATGGTTTAGGAAAACCTTGTTTTTGAGCTTTAAAAAGTATTAAAATTTGCTTTTTGATCATTTCCTAAAAATGCCTCAAATTCCGTATCTTCCAAATCAAATTCCTAATACTGTTCCAAAGCATGCCCCCTTCCAATGCGCTCCACCTTAGAGAACTTTCCATTTCACTTAACCAGTTACATAAGGGCAACCTGGAACTCAAAGTTGGCTCCTCTCATTCTTCCCACTCCCAGTCTTTTGATCACCAGTGTTACTGAGTTTATTTTATAAATCTCAGAAAATATGTCTTCCTCATGGCATTTATTGCATTAGTAATGCTCTGTTTGTTTAAATTTATATGTAATCTTCACACAGGTCCCTGACTTGTACAGATTATGCTTCTTTTTGCATACTGTCTCTTCTATCTAATTAAATGCTTGGTATATATTGGAAGAACTCAACAATACATGTTGACCAAAATAATGAATTCAAATAAATGAATTGTATAGCCCTAAAATATTAGTTTAAAAACATCTTGCAATACAATAAAAATTATTTAGCATCAATAAAAATCAATAAATTTACTCAGTATTTATAACATCCTCACTCACATCAAAAAAGTGGGCAATAACTAACATCTGTTGATAACTTTCTGTATATAGGAGACAATTTCCAAAGTTTCGAGTAATCAGGCATGTGTGTGTATTATTCTCACAAAAAGATTATGAGATAAGTGTCAGTATTTGCCTTAAATAATAGGTAAGGAAATGGAAATCAAACCAATTTCTGAAATTTGCTTAAGGTTACTTAAACAAAATGTCTTTGTCAGAATAACATTCAGGTTAGACAAACTCCAACTCTGTACTCCTGAAGTTGCCTAAAAGAGAATGTCACATGTAATAGCAACTCACTAATTCAAACCTTATATGCATTTGAGTTATAAGTCTCTTGTGTACTCACTACATACCTATGATCTATAAACATGTCAATGAGTAATACCATTACTATAACCATTACATGTTAGAAAATGATTTCCATTAAGCTAGAGCAATTGCACAATGAACACATTTCTGAAATAACATGAAGCATGAATTTTCTCCAAATGTAACTAAGTAATTGCAACAACTAACACAATCACTGCAGGACACATTGTTTGTCAAAGGCCATAGACACCAGGTACAGTACCAGATGACAGCAGGTTGTTGGTAGCAAATGATGCTGGGAACACCCTAAGACCTATTTCACCTACACACATGGTCACTCTGGAATTTCTTGAACATCCACTGACCAGTGCCCTGATATTTTTAAGGGCAACGATATTGCAAACTAAAGAGTTAAAGAGTCTCTATTCTTCACATATCACAATTGGAAAAATAATTAAATAGAAACTGATGTTAGTGAGGATGCAGGAAGCTAGAAATTCTCACAGCCTTCTGTTGGGATTACAAATTGGTACACAGTTTCAGAAAAGCAATGTTCACTACATACATCAAGACCTTTGAAAAATCCATCCATACATGTTACTTAGTATTTCCATTTTCTAAGGTTTAGCTCATGGAAATGACCAGAGTCGAAGATAAAGGCTACTTTATTCATTTACTCTGCTCTAATTCACTTATGGAACTCATTTTATCTCTTCATTCAATATATATAATATTGGATATCTGGGGGGGGGGGAATGGGGGATTAAGGCAAATTCTGCCACCACAGATGTACTTCAAAAACTCAAGACAATTCCATTTTGGAGGTATGGCAATGGCTGGGCCTTCCTTACAGACAGAGGATCAGAGAGATTCAAGATGACACCTTATAAAAAAAGAAGTCAGATGAGGGGAAATGGCATGGGTGAGCACATTACAAGAGGAGCTTCTGCAGCACAGAGGAGCAATGAATCAGAACAGAAATTATTTGCAAAGAAAAAAGACTAAAGGGAAAATATCAAGGTTATGTGAACATGGGTATTTTTTTTTCTTTTATGTTTCCATATTGCAAACATTTTCTACATTGCTTATTAGGAAACAAAATGCACCAGAAAATCTATTATAAAAGCTAGCAAAATAGAACTGTCATAACAGCACATGTAGATGGCCCAGAATGCACATCAAATGATTCTCACAATTCCATTGTCCAGAAAGCACCACAAAATATTTAAAAACTTATAAAACCATGTACAATACACATGCATCTCACACACATATGCATACTCATAGGCAAAGTATTTTTTCAGGTGCTAGTCTAAATGTTCTCACAGAACATTTTTATACATAATAGTATAGTCTTGTTTTGTTATTTGTGAAAGTCATACTGCCATGAACACTGAATTCAGAAATGCAAACTCATTGTTTTTAGAGTAAATATACACTTATGCATATTTCACATTGATAATACTCTTAACAACACAGACTGGTACTTTCTTTTCTTTTTTAGTTTATCTTTATGAAATAGAAAAGAAGATTGAAAAAGTACCTGGGCAAATCCCACTCCCAAACACCAGAGCTGGAAAGGGCACCTAATATTCCCACAGCAAGCTTCAGGCTCTTTCTGAAGCTCACTGCATGGTGCCAAGTGGCTCATCCTCTTATCACCTCTACCTGAGAGCTGAAACAGAATCAGGTGACATAATTTCCACCTCTCTGTTAGTCATTCTCTAAGATACAATATCCACTATCCACGGCCTAAAGGTGGTAAACTATAACTTAGCGAGCAGTTCAAGGAGACTGATTTGATGATTAGCAGGATTCAAGGCAAAAACATCACGGCGAATGGAATGACATAGAGAAACCTCTCAGTTTACAACAGCTGGGAAACACAGTGAGAAAATAGCACCACAGAGGAATGGGCAAGGGGCCGTACAGAATAATCAAGGGCACACCTCCACAACACAGCCAGACACAACCAGGCACATGTCCTCCTGATCTGCTAGGTACTTCGTAATCCAAAGAAGGTGAGATCTCAGGATATATGGTTACAACCTTTCTATGATGAATGACCTAGAAGAAACCAAAAATATTGATTTGGAGATAACAATTTAGAAGTAGAACTGTGAAAGTGTAATCCACAAATGGGAAGGATCAAACATGTATGGAAACATCTATTATGGATCAGTCCATGTCATCCTGTGATGCGTAAGCAGAAAGAAAATTTGCTGTGTGCCCAAATTATGTGTGATAAAATGGAAAGAACTTTGTCAGGTTGGATATTTCCCTTTAAAATCTGTAACACTTTTGAGTAAAATCTACAATCTCCTTCAAATTAATTTCCCTCCTCTATACAGTGAAAAAGAATGGTTATAAAATTTCAGAATTTCTTCTGATCACAAGTCTATAGATTGCTACAATTTTTCCACCTCTAAACAATTTCTACTGCCTGGATTTTATGACTATATTAAAATAGTTTACATTTTGTATCTAATAATAATTCAGTAAGTTCCAATTCATTTTTAAGGGGGAATTTTTATATAGACATTAGAATGTACTAAGAAACAAAGGCTAGAAGGATGGGAGTTCCCATCTAATTTCATACTAAATCTAAATAATAATTCCAAATTAATAATAAATGCAAGAACAGTAAACACTACATAATAAAACTCTATTTGATCTGTAACCATAATTGTAACTAGACATATTTTTAATCCAAGCTTTGTTTGCATAAACATGAAAAGGAAAAATACTCTAAATATTCAAGAACTGAAGACATTATCCCATTTTAATGAGCAAAATTTTTGGCATTTGAAATTATTTCAAAAATAATTATAGTTTTTAAGGGAAATGGAGACTTAAGAAAAGTTATGTTCTACCATGGACGTTGCTAAAAATTTTTAAAGCCCTAATTAACTTAGAATGGTTCTTCTGCACTAAATCCATAGCTACTACCAAGAAATATAAGGAGCTACAGTAAGAGAGTTAAATTACAAGATCCTTTTCCTTATAAAACATTTCAGAGCTTCTGTCTAATGGTCTTTGTTCAGTCTCTCTATAGAAGTTAAAAAGTAAACTATATCCTCAAGTGATGAGAGAATGACAGACATGGTTTCTCAGACAGGTAGAGAAGTATGTATATGCATGTATGTATCTGTTCTTAAATATGCAGACAAACATAATTGGGATGAACAAATTAAAAAAACTGACAAGTGAGAATAAAGAATTTAAAAAAGACAGTCTAGAGTCTTGGATAAAAAGTGTTAGTAATCTTTTTTATTGTAAGTCAATAGGGTAAACTGACAAAAATTGAATGACGAAGGAAAATTGAAAACAAATTATATTTTCAATACTAATTTTTCAAAAGTGAATTAAAACTGCCAGCTTTTTTTGTTTTTGTTTTGTTTTGTTTTGTTTTGTTTTTGATAAAGAGTTCCACTGTGTAGATCATGCAGACCTCAAATTCACAGCAATCCCCCTGCCTCAACCTCCCAAGTGCTGAAAAACTGACCATTTTTGATAATTTAGTATTTATCAGATACTTTCTAAACATTTTCTTTAAATCTCACATTAGCAGTACTTGGAGGAATTATTATTGTATTTTTCCTCAGGAAGACACTGAAAAACCTAAGGCTATGCACAAGTAGAGTTTTGAGATGTTTTAACTTGGATGTAAAGAAAATTTCTCATTCACTGTGTAATGGATGCTGCTTCCTGAAAATAGTACCTAGAAAGCCAAAATCAATAGTTATTGAGAATTATTCCAAAAGAACTGCCTGCTTTGCTGAAGAGATTAACATTTAACAAGAACTTATATTTGTAAGTTGATGTTAGTAAAATCTTTTGAGTTGCTTTTAGTTTAAATTTTATTCATGTTCTATATTAGTTCACAGTATCAGTAGTTTTAACTCTTACATGATGGAGGGATTAGAGAGTCTCTTGAGAATCTGGGGGAAAGGAATGGAGAACATTCTCATATTGTTTTTAACATTCTCAGCCTTATTTATTTATGATTTATTTATTTTTATTAGTACATATTTGCAGCACATAATGATTAAATTCACTGTAGGGAATTGTCATATGTACATAACACATTTCAATTCCCTTCTTTTTTCCTTGCCCCCACTCACTTTAATTTTTATTATTATATGATTATTTTAAGATTATCATATGATCATAAGACTAATTTATCATATGAAACCTTATAAAATTAATTATGATGTGTAAATTGAAATGTCCAAAGAACATATAACGTGTAAGACAACTGCAGTAGGTCAAGGTACACTTTTAGAGATGCTTTTTTCTTGCAAATATCTCAGGTTTTCTTGCAAATATTTCATCCTTTGTTCAACAGAATACTACTCTGTTGTATATAAATATCACATTTTTAAACTATTCATCTGATGATGGACAGATAGGATGTTTTGAAGATTTAGCTATTATGAATTGGAGTGCTATAAACATGATTATGCATTTATCACTATATAATATGTTGTCTTCAAATCTTTTGGGAAACTACCTAGTAGAGGAATAGCTGGGTCAAATGGAACTTCAGCTTTCAGTTTTTTTGAGGAATCTCCATAGTGATTTCTAGAAAAAGAGTATCTGGGTCAAATGGAATTTCCACTTTTAGTTTTTGAGGAACCTCCATACTGATTTCCACTGTGGTGGTATCAGTTTACACTCCTACCAACAAGGAAGAAGGCTTCCTTTATTCTCACAGCCTTGCAAGCATTTGTTATTGGTTGATCCATCATGTAATGTGGCTGGCTTCAGAAGGCTCAAAGTCTCAGCCCATATGGAAAACACTGGGGTGCTGTAAGCTCCAGAGAGGAGTCCTCAGTACCAGGCTCAACTGATGGTCTAATGACACAGAGCAGACTTCAAATAATATGGAATGTGATGGACCCAAACTACAAGTTGGAAAAATGGTTAAAGAAGACAAAAATCAATGCAGATATAAAAAAACAAGTGCTTAATAAAAATTATATTACTGCAAAAAGCAAATCTATAACAGGTAAAAATTCATTTTCTGATATCTTAATAAAATGTGTTGCACTTATTCTTTTCTCCAAATGAAGTTAGAACCTAAATCTTGCACCCATATAACTATACAGTTCTTCCTTCACTGGTGTTCATAACAGCCTAAATGTAGAAACTCTTAAACATTATTTAAACTGCTCATAACACATATAATACATAGGAACACTATTGAAATTACAAATATTTAATATGAAATCATATTTGTAAACTAAAATTTAACAGAAAGCTAAACATTTCTTTTAGTTACTCTTTTTTATATTAATACACAGTGACAGTAGTTTAACTGCTAATTGATGGTAAGTTTTGAACTTCTTTGAGAATTTAAAGGAAAAAATTTCTCAAGAATACACAGAGAAAAATGTTTCACATGACCTCAAGGGTTCAAGGTGTCCTGGTATTGATCTATGTTTGACTTAAACTCCAGTAAATACTCAGCTATGAAAGCTAAATATGACTTTTTAAAGGTAAACAACAGCCACAAGTATAATTTTAGTTATATCATTATCAATACTGAGTGCATCAAAGATTATTTAAAGTAGATTTTAAAACACCTAGTTGAAATACCTACTGTAACATAAAATTTTCTAAATTCTGGGAACTGGTCTTTATGTCTTTTTTTCTTTGCATTTTTAATCATCATTACTTATGTAGCTGACAGTGATCTAACTATCCCCTATCTCCCCTCACAAAACTATCTACGTTGGGATTTTGTTTTGTTTTGTTTTGTTTTGTTTTAGAGATAAGTCTAAAGGTTAGTGACTGGAGGATACAAACTGGCTTGGGACTAGCAAATGAACATGTCTTTAATCAAACTCATCAGCTCCTAAAAATACCTGTTAGAGTAAAAAAAATCGAATTTAGTTATTATTTGTTCTTTCAAATGAAGTTATAATCTAAGTGGACAATGAAAATAGATTCTTAAAACCTAAATCCACCACTTTTAAGATAGAACTATGCATTCCTTGAACTTGAATAAATAACAAAAGCATATTGAAAATATACTTAAAGAATATACTACGATCCCCAGTACCAAAACAAACAAGCAAACAGAATATACTGCATATTTTGAAATCTCACTAATTTTTTTAAAACTTTGGAATGCATACTATTAGCCCATTATCTATACAATATATAATCTTGTTTTTTTAGAAAACCAAAATGAGTTTCATAATGTTTAAGCAATCTTCCATGATTATATAGCATAAAGTGAAGTTGAGATTTTAAGTCCAGGACAGTGAAAGTTTTTCTCAATTTCTCCACTTTGTATAAATCATTCCTAGTCACTCAGCATCCTATTAGACAATCTTTGCTGAAAAACTACTGTGCGTCAGATATTTAGCGGTCATTCTATAATTTGATAAGAAGGAAAAGAAATAAAAAATAAGCAGCAATCCAAAGACCATGCTAGCTAAAACACTGAGAAACTAGACCAAGCACTCAGTCCTGTTGTTCCATAGTATTTCAGGAAGCACAAAATCAAAACTTGGTATGTGAACATATCTGAATTATTAAACTGACATTCTATAAAGACGCTTTGTAAATCCCAATATTCCATTAACTAAGAAAATCTTACAGTAATATCTGTCAATATATGCAGGTATGTACAAATAATAAGACTTCTTGACTAACCATGTGGATGTGAGTTTTAGGTCTGTAAATATCAATATCTGGAACTGAAATCCACACCATCAGGCTGCATAAATGGATGGCTAAACTCTGTGTGTGTGTGTGTGTGTGTGTGTGTGTCTGTACATGTGCACACACACACACACACACACACCTCCCTTAATATTGATTTCTGGTTTTATGGTAGAACCTAGGATTTCACTACAGCAAGGAAATATCCACTTATTTTTAAGGGGACAGCTCTGCACACATTCCCTACAAAGCACAGTGCATACTTTAGGATGTGGCGTAAAGAAGATGGAATCTAGCTTCACCTTAACTCACAAATAACATTAGCAGTTATTAACAGCACAGACTGCTTCTGTCTGTCCTCCTAGCTTTAAATGCATTTTCTCCTCTTCTTTAGAGAAGGTTTCCTCCTCAGCAATTTCCAATATTCTACTAGTAAGAAGTAATTCATTGCTTACTCTTAGAACTTATAGTGCAGGTTCTCCAAAAATTCTGGAAAAAATAAACAACTGAGAAAAGTCCAACATTTTCAAATAGAAACTGCTATAATTAGCAGCAATACGTTTAATAAATTGAAGAAGATAAAATGGAAAGACAAAAGCCTACAAGTGGCATAAATTATATTCATAGGCTTTTTCACACAAAAGTTTATACAACAGAGAATATATCATACATTTTAAAAGAACAATTTAAATACTTTGAGTGATCTCAGTTTTTCAAAAGAGTTAAGTCTATCAAAGAATAGTATTTTGAAATGTCTTTTTTCTTATTATTGCTGCAGAAATCAAACAAACATGGTGGTTTCTGAAAAGAATTTTGAAATGCTTTCCAACTCAATCTGTTTTCATAAAACACATGTTGGTTTAAGAGGCAAAGTAATTCTGGAAATTGTGTAGTAATTTTTTTAGAGATTATAAGTGAAGCACAGATGGTAATACATCCCATTTCCAGAGCATATTTTTATATGCAGGATGATATTTTCCTGAACCCTGTACACCATTTTTCTCTAGCAAGACATGAAACAGCACTATAATAGGTGCATGAGAGCAAAAAAATGTCGAATAAAATCTTAAGTATACTATTTTGTTTAAATGCATTAATTAAAATTCAATTATATATTCTAATTATATATTATTCCTAATTACTCATTGCATCTATCTGAATAAAATACTTGACGATTAGTTCAAAATCCAGTATTTTTGCTACAGAAAATTTATAATCATCATTCATTCATTCATTTAGCAATCTTTCATTAGCTTCCACTTATTGCCAGGCACTATTCTGCAATATAAAGCTGAAAAATATGATGCTATCTTCAAGAATCCTAAAAAAAATCTGAGAAAAAGTAAATAAAAACGTAAAGTGTTCATTTCAACTGCAACCTCTCCTCCTAAATAAACAACTGATCCTGTTTTTTTAATAGATAAATTTCGAATAATTTAATGACAAGGGACAATAAAGTCATGATTTATAATTGAAAATAAAATTGCAGTGTATGTTATTTAAATGGAGAGTTTCAATATTTTACTCTTTTATAGTTATATTTTCGTTTGAATGGCTAAGATGTGATTTCCTTCAAAGGATTAGCTTCCACAGAGCTGAACACATGTTCCTGAAGTCCCACATTTACACCCAGGTCTGACAGTGACTACAAAGAGTTACTAGGCAGAGAAGTCTGTTTAAGGAAATGCAGTAGACATGAGAACTACTTCCACCATTGGCTGCTACTAATGGAAGAAAGAAAGCTCCAAGGAAAAAGTATCAGAATCTGGAAGAGAAGCCCTACTGAAGTCCTCCCCCTAAACTCAAACAACTACTGTGCAATAACTAGGTCTCTGAAACCTGGAAACAGTCCCTCATGGGTACTGGAAAGAAGAAACCTGTAAAAGTCATTTTGATCAATTACCGACATGACCTCTCTGAAAATGGCCCACATCAAAGCTCAGGATGAGTCACCATGTGTTTCAGGACTTGCCATTAGACAAAAGGAAATGAAAGCAGTTCCTTCCTACTGACTTCAGTGGTACCAGTTAGGATCTTGACAGTGTAAAGATTGGGCCTGATTCTCAGCCAAACTCCACCCCAGCTTATGTATTTTAATTACTGTGCAGAGGCTACATTCTCTGTAATTGATTACCAGGTTTCACATTTATTGGTTGCAAACCTTTAGTTAGGTGAGTTTCCTAACCTCTCTGTGACCTCAGCTTCCTCACTGGTACAGATCAAGCATCTTTATGTGAAAAATACTAAAGCCAAAATGCTCTGAAATCTAAAACTCAATGTCTGTGCACAAAAATTTTGGATTTTGGTGGATTTCTAATTTCAGATCTCCAGATTAAGAATGCTTAACCAATAAAATCTATGCAATAAAATCTGTTTAATTCCAAAATGTGAAGTAGTTCTGGTCCCAAGCATTTCAGATAGGAGATACTCAACGTGGAATGGATTACCTTATACATTTGAGAGTTGAAAATAACATAAAGTAATAGACACAACGGCACAGTACTTGGCATATTAACAAAGTTTTCAATAAATATCATCTACTTTTCAAGTCAAAGGAGGTAAGGATGTGAAGATAACTAAAGAAAGGAAATTTACTGCAATGAAATATTAAGAATTCTAACACACACACACACACACACACACACACAAGAATCCAAGAATCCAGTGGGCGCACCTGTATACAAAGCAAAGATCTGAGTTTGTTTGAAAAAAAAAACAAAGAAAATGATAAGTGAAAAATGTTAAATGTGGCTAAAATTAGGCCCGTGCCTGTTCAAGATTATTTAGAGAATATAGACAGAAGGTTAAAAAATGAAGAAAGGTCACCATTAGGAAAACAGAAGAAAGATTGCTACAGGGCGATTTTGAGTACAATCATTTAAAATTCATAATAGATACATAAACCCTCCCGCAGCTTTGCCCTTCAAATACTACATGTCAGAAATATTACAGGAAGGCAGAACTACCTAAGTATCACAGTGCAGACTGGGAGGTAGAAAATGATACTGCTTGTAATTGTCAATTTTACATGTAGAACAAGAGATGAACCAAGTATTACAGGCCAATAAACCTGAATTCAATTTAGAGAAACAAATGGAAAACACATGCAATTGTACAGATAACAATCCTTGAGGAAATTCTGTAACTGGGCTTCCCAAAGCAGGACCAATGTCACGACAGCATCAGAATCGCACAGAGGGAAGGAAGATGATTTTCCAAATGTTGATTATGGAGTTGTGTGCCAGAGCTCCTGAAATAGACATGCAGGAGAGGTAGCTAGGGGATCGTCACTTTACACACAATTCCCTCGGTGACTCTTCTTTAGAGTGCGCAACTCACAGCTCTACAGCACAGAACAAAAATGACCACAGGTACTGGTGAGTGAAATGATTAAATGCTAATACAACTCTTCAGTTTGGCACCACTTATGCTGTGACTATCTACACAGTGAGTGTTATGTGGATTGCTCTTTCATGATTTCTCACTTCTCATACACATATTCTAATAAGTACACAATTTGAAGAACCAAGTGGAACTTCAAAACATGGTTTTATTGAAATTTAAAATGAGCTGCTAAGTATTATAATTATAGAAAAACTACTAAAAAATTGTCTTAGTCCCTGTTAACTTTATATGTATTACAACTTCTAACTTGTTCATTGCAAATTTCCCAGCCAGCCTTTTCGGTTTAATTTTTTAAGATTACATAGTAAGGAGGGAGAGCAAATACGACAGAGAAAACCTTCCATAGCAGAAAGTTATAATGGAACAAGGAATAAAGTTGAGCTCCTTCAGTGCAGAGCTCAGTCATGATAATCTGAACTCTGAAACTGCATATTCATAAATATTCATTCATAGTTCCAATGTGAAGAATGTACACTGCAGTCAGATTATCTCAATTTTCAATGCCTTATCTCTTCTTCTGGAAAAGTAGATAGATAAACCTTCTCTTCACAAACTCATTCATCTGTTGTTATTAGTAAGGTTCTTAAATAAAATAGAAAAAGTGAAAATACGCCAAATTCCAAATTCTTTAATTAATACTAACACAATATCTCTTGATTTTCTATCAAGAGCCCACAAAAAGAAGAGAATCACACAGATGTTGAAATCCCATTTTCAATCTTCTAGTTCCTCTTCACCCTCAAAGAATACTTCTAAAGGAAGCACTACCACACACACACTTACCATACAAACATAAAGTAGATCATTCTGTCTGCCTGCTTTGAAATTATCCAGATATTTATCAAAGCCTGCTGCCACTTAAGAACCTGAGTTGTCATGACTTCATCAAATGAGTCGGTTTGAAGTGATTTATAATGTAGGAAAAAGAAACAGCTGCATCTCAGAAGGCACGTCACTGTCCTTGTTCACGAAGCTAATCCTTTTCAAACTCCTATAAATGAGTCCATAAGAGAGTCTGTAAATGGTAGCTTGTATTACAAATGCCAGAATATGGAAGTATGTTCCCTTATTCCTATACTAATTTCATGTCTCTGTTTCATATCTTTCCAAACTAACAACACACAAAACCCTTTAAAACCACTTTTTGGTGCCTCAGATACTAGATACAAGCTAATGTGTATATTTATATTACTTATGCTTGTATCCTTTTTTTTTTACTAAACTAAATATAAGGGTCTGCCAGATGTGTAAATGCCAAAAAACACTCACATTAAAAAGGTGAAAGAAACATGAACCATATTCAGGTTAAATCTCTGGAATAGAATCGCCAATATCATTTTTAGCATTAGGGGCCATGTTTGTATACAGAAAGATAAAAACTTCTGCCCTATTCTTTAAGGGAAATTGTAGTGAAAATCCCACTGTACTTTACTCTTAAATTATAAGATTTAAATCTTCTATATTAAAACATCATCCAATATTTTTACCATAATTATTAAACCTAAATAATATATTCATTGATGAAGCTCTCAGCATTAGAGAGACAAAAAAGAGAGAGAGAGAGACAGAGACAGAGAGGAGGAGGAGGAGGAGGAGGAGGAGGAGGAAGAGAGAGCACTGAGAAAGCACAGAGAGAGCAGGAAGAGAAAGCATAATTCTTAAGACTCCCCTGACATACAGGAAAGGCTGGGAATGAAACTGGAGTAAAAATTCCACCACATATTGGAGTATCATCAGTCACAAGCTTAAAATTCACCACAAAGCAAAAACTCATAGAAAATACAAGAAGAGGAATCATAAAGCTTACAATTTTCTATGCACATTTTTAGAAGTGGGGAGAGACAGGAAATTCAAAGATTAAAAATAGAAGTATCACTTAAATCTTTATTATTGCTCTATATTATTGCACTAAAATGCAGTGAATCATTTTTCTACCTTCATTTTAAACCTACCTTCATGAAAGACTAGCATTTCCTCTCATAAGACTTCATCCAGTATTTCTAAAGTGAAAGACAAACATTCTTTGCAGCGACGCTAATTCTCCTAGGCATTTTGTGCAGAGGAAAAATGTCCTTTCTCTGCTTATTCCCTCCACATCCTCCACCTCATTTCCTTCTCTCCACTCTTCTTTGTTTTATAACTGCAATGTCTTACATGTAAAACCTGAAAACAACCCCTGGAGTTTAAAAGAATGATTTTCTTTACTCTTTCCTAGAAGCAAAAAACAGTTGTCTCTTTAATATCCCTTTAACTTACCTGCTATGGAATGCCCAAGATGTATTTTTTAAAAAAACCTGATTTATTTTAGAAAGCTCTCCTTCAATATATGCATACATACATATGCTGTAGTCTATCTTCCCTTTATGAGCATACAGATATATGCGTAGATATGATATTATGCATATAAAGTTTGAAAGCCGTTTAGTTTAACATTACAAATACATTTAAACAATGATAAAACATAGATGCTGTTATTCAATAGTACCTAGAACTGAGATGACTGAATCAATGATGCCACATAACTATCTTTGCTACTGAGAAAAAAAAATCCAACAAAATTAACTGAGGTAAACTGAATTTGTTAGACTTTGAATTCAAAAAACATTAGCTGACTTCCTCATGTCCACTCTCTTTGTTCCCATAATTATTTTGGTTTTCAGGAAATGCACTGATAAATTCATGCATCAGTATTCACATGGCAAAAAGTTCAGTGTTTCCTAAGGTATTTTTGTTAACAGTGGTAAGAATGCAAATGATAATAAAATCACATCTATTAGTAACATATCACAGTGGTGACTTCCGAGATTGAACCACAGGCATCATAAGCAAAACTGGCACATTCCTGCTTTGTTTTACTTTGATTCTTTGTTTCTTCTTCTTCTTTTTTTAAACCTAGCTCTAAAAACACCTCACAAGAATATTGGAGCCTGAAGTACCATTTTCTCTTCTGGTTTTAACCATGAACATTTTTTGAAGACAATAGTAAGCCATATCCATAACCAGATTATATTCTGAATTAAGAGAAAAAAACTACATTATATTTAAGGTCCTAATGTGGAAAATAACTAAAGAAGCAAAAAGCAACTTCTCGGCATTTTACTGCCACATCATCAAATAATACCAGTGAGAAGAATTATTTAATTTACTATCTAGAGGAGAATGTTTAGTATAAACACTAAAAGAATTATGGCTTAACCACAACCATAATAAACCTCTTGGGTCTCAGTCCCACTAGTTCAGAATTCTGCCTCAACTGATCTGATTTCTGTCCCCCCCAAAAAAGTTGGTTTTTTCCAGGTAGGTGAGAAAGAGAAAAGGTAGCCTGCTGCTAGGACACTCACACCGCTTAGATAAAGACTGAAACCAGCGGGGGAGTGAAGCCAATCACCAGGGAAAAGCAGAGATGAAGGCCAGAGAGAAGGTTCTGCAAAGCTCCCAGGGCTAACGTGCAGGTGAAGGCACCACTGGGCTTGTTTGACCAACTCTTCTCCACAAGTTACAGTACATTAGTGTTTTCAATCCAACCTCCTCTACTGTTCAATGGAGATCAAATTGGCTTTTTGTTCCATGAAATTAAGGCCTGAATGAAAGTCCAGAATAAAATGCAAAAATTTCATTAAAGAGTTAATCTAGCCATCCCTGAGTTGTTTCATTCAAAACAATAAGTTCATCCTTTTCTGGAAAATTATAATCAAATGTTAAGAGAAAACAAATTCAAGGAAGAATAGAAAATAGCTGATAGGATAATTTTTTAGGAACCTGGTCATACATTTTGCTGATTGTTAATCATTTTTTTTTTGTCTTTTTCTTCTGCTAAGACTGAATCTAGGGTTTTATGCTTGCAAAATAAGAAGTCTCCCAGTGAACTACAATCCCACTCCTTCACTATCAATCTTAATTTAAAGGCAATAAACAAAGGTCCTAGAATTAATTACCCTGGATAAAATGAGGAGGATTTTAATTCTTCATAAGGTTAATGATTGACAATTGAAAACAAATGGGTCTGCATTTCCCTTAACATCAGAATAAAGACAATTAAGCTTAATACCACAATAATTACTTAGGGCTACTATGGAAAAAAAAAAACAGAAAATGCAATTGTCTAAAAGAATGAATTAGAGAATAAGTAACAGGCAACAAAATTATATTAGATATGACCACATTACACACTACTAAAGAGAATCTACAGAAAGATTAGTGAAACAATATGATGCTCAAAGTGTCTATGAAAATCAGTTTTGATTGATAAATCTACAGCTTTTCATTAAATAATACAAGTCACCTGAGTAAATACAGTAAAAGTTCCAATTCTGAAAAGCAACAAAAGTGAAACACACTAACTCCTTTTCTGCAGAAAACTGCGCAAATAAATTTCCACTGAAAGAAATAAGCAAAATTGCTTGGTATTTTCCCAGAAATATTTAAACCAGTGGACAGAATTTTATCCAGAAATAGTCTGAAATGTGTGAAAATCAGAATGTGATAAATGTAGCAATTAAATTAGTTAAGGCATCACAAAATGAATTATTGGTCCCAATTCCTCATCTCTCCCTGCATCCACACTCTCACAATTCCCTCATCATAGGCAAAATGTATGTACCAGCTCTGTGACAGTGGCCTTGCCCCATAAATATTATTAAAGAGATCAGGTAGTGGTTACAGGAGGAATGAAATGTAGCTGCTTACTCTCTGGAGCTTTTGTCCTCACCAAGGGAACACTGTCATCACCAGGTCAGCACTGGTTCCCACTGCCCATAAGACACATGCAGCTGCGCTGGGCTAACTGACCTATGTAAGGGTCAGGTTCACAGAACCACCCTTGGATTCTGGAGGTCAAACATGACCCTTGTTTTATGTCACTGCATTTGTAGTTGATTCTTCTCATCAAAATCGTAGCAATGTAGAAGAAAAGATGTATTAACTTGATAGATGATTTTGTAAAATTGGATTCCAAAAAAATTGCATTATCTACATTAAAATATTTTACACAGATAAAAATTCCATTAAGAAAAAAGGAAAAAATGACAGTGACTTATTAACTTTGGAAATGCAGTTGACTTGAGATATTATACAAAGCTACAAGTCATTAATGACTAATCTGAAAAAATATATTATCAAAATCAAAACGTATTTCTTAATAGCTATAGAGCTCTTAACATCCCTAAGAAGGAGAAGACAAAATCAGTAACCGTAGGAAAAGGAAGTTCTCACAGAGAAACACAAATGGATTAAATCATAAAAATCTCCAATATTAATGATAATTTAAATGAATTTTAAAAATTAATTTTCATGCACCAGGTTAGGAAAAACACAAAAAGTCTTAAGAAATGTGTGTGTACTCAAGCATGCTTAAGAAGTTTTGTTAAACAGGCATCTGGGTAAAATCTACCACAATTATAAATATAGCCATTTACATAACAATCTCTACTTCAGCAACTGCCTTAGATAAACAAACAAACTTAACTACACTGCATTATATTTTATCATTGAAACAATCCTGAAAAGAATTTATTCCTCCCACAATAAGGCTATGATTAAATAGGTTATCATATAAAACATAAGTTACTATACAAATAGTAATACAAAAAATTCTCCAAATCTCTCTACATTACAAGGGCACAGAGAATGATATATAATGCACTTTCCTAAGGA